>BPLR01020192.1:0-94281 GCA_021605095.1 Caerostris extrusa | reverse complement strand
TGCCGTATAAACTGCGAACGCAATATATTGGCAAAAAAATGCGAATGACCGATAAAAGGCCGTATAACCCGAAGGCCCAATTTGAACATCCCCCAAAAAGTATAAATGATATCGTATAATCACTGCACTGTTTCTTGTAGACACAATTTGCGGAGCGAGAATAAAAATAATAAAGATCTCTTATAATCAAAGATTAGATTTTTGTGAATTATTTTTTATTCAGCACTAAAGATAACAAAACGTTTTCAATTTTAAAAAGAGTTTTTGATACTTTAATAATGTGTATGTGTATATATTACTATAAATTTAAGATGACAGAACCAGGAAGAATTCATCTAAATGTTGAAAACCTATAATGTAGCAAAGGAGACGACACTTTCCCGGCGATTACACAAGATGAGAAACTTGATCAATAGCACAAAACAATTATTAATTTGGTACTCTGTCAAGAAGACGTTAAAAGGGTACGAATTACAATGTTATACATAACTTCATTTCAGGCCTTTTTCTTCCAGTAACACATATCAATGTGTAATGCCTGTCACATTTTGATTAATTTTTGAAAATGTTCGGTTTCTTCCATCGTTCACGACTTCCTAGTTCTTACTTTCTGTTCAAATATTGTTTATTTTATCACAAGCAAAGTTTTTCCATTTTCAATTGGTAGAAATTTTTTAAGTGCCTCTTTTATAGAATTGATTTTATGAAACTTCTGAAATAAATGCCACCAATGATAATGTACACAGCGACGTATAAGCTTCTTCACCCTAAATTTTAAGTTGTTTGCTTGTATAATCTTCGGATTACGAATAAAATGAAATAAAAAGGTTCTCGTATAATCCCGCAGCCTCTGGCGCTCTGTACTACAGGTTTCGGGATCGAGTCCGAAGCAGTGCCATGGATGTTTGTAGTGGTTCGGAATCCATGTAAACCGTAGATTCCACGTCTCATATGAGTAGAGCGTCGCAGAGCAATAAGACTTCTTCTCACCCCATCATTCTCAAACTGTGAAGGGACAACTCAGCTCTAGTGATGATGTGGTGTAGTGTAGTAGTAGTAGTAGTAGTAGTAATAGTATAATCCGCAGCGCCGTATAATCTGAAAGACATAATGCAGGGTAATTAATATACATAAATGCAATTTTTTTTCGATCATTGCACAACGAAGTGACAATAATTAAAAGTACTAAACTGCAGACTTTGAACTCTCTTATCTAGATGAATGATTTTGAAGTTGAAAGGTATGAATGGAATTTGAAGGACCCATACTCCAACTACTCACACTGGAGCCCCAAGCCCAGAGAAGTGGAGAAGAGGGAGGAGTGGGCTGTGGCAATTCAAGAAACGCAAGAGACTTGTCCACCGGTTTGCGCAGACGACCAGCCTCCATGGAGTCAAGTACATGTGCCTCAGAGACAAATCCTCTAGGATCTTCAAAACTATGTACAGGTAAAATGACATATCAAAGGCACAATACAAAAATTTTAAATGGCGCACACTAAGTCAAACAGGCATATTTTGAAAAGTATGTATAAACATGCATATAAATATAGATATGCGTATTGACAGGAGTATAAATATTTACTATTATATGACCTTTTCTCCCATTCTGTTTATGGGAGAATAGGTCATCATAACATGTTTAATGTTTTCTATTATCGTGTTATTTTCTGTGTAAAGAAACTGTCTATTTTTGGTCATTGATATGTTTCATACAAAGGGACTTGAATGGCCGAGTGGCTTAAAGTTATGGCGCTCTGTACCACAGGTTTCGGGTTCGAGTCCCAGCGGTGCCATGGATATTTGTAGTGGTTCGGAATCCACTTTAAACCGTAGGTCCCGGTCTAATAGAATCGTAGAACGTTGCGAGGCATTGTTACTCCGCGGCTTATCTTCTATTTACACGTGCCCCCTGGATAGTGCTATGAGTAACGTCGGTGCAGCCCTTATGGCATAAAATATTGCGGTATAAGTATTTTCCAACTGCATTAGAGAAAAAAAAATGTTTCATACAACTTCAATCGTGTGCCTATAATTTGGACATTATAATAAGCAGTGTATATTTATTATATTCATTAACCTATACGATAATTTTAAATTCCACGCAATGTGGAATTTAATGTATGATTATAATACGCATCCTGTGTTTTAGATGGTGTATAATATTTATAGTTACTTTGTGTTTTTCAATATGCAAAATCCCTTTGTTATCAATATTTTTTTAACAAAATTATTAAGTTGTTTAATTTTGTACATAACAAGAAAAAGTTGCATACTAGAATGAGCAGTGCAATTGAAACTCGTCGTTTAACGCTCAAGTTGTCCTAATATCAGTTTCACAAGCTTCTAAGAAGGATAGGATAGATCTAAATGATTTTGAATCGCATAATAATATTGGACCGGAAATGCTTTCTTGGAAGGTTAAATAGTGTTGCATGAGTGCTGGATGCCACACCCATGCAAGTTATTCAATATCCTTTTTTTTTCTTATGCTTCTTATTCTGGCAGAGATTCTGGCCTTCATTTCAAAAACACGACGCAATTATAGAAGAAAGGCGGATCATATAATCATGGATCTAGTGGATATACGTCTGGTTTACGAGATTATGGAAGGAAGGAAGATGTATGCATAAGCACACGTATGTGCAGCAATAAGCTACCAACCAATATCGTCTTTGAAAAGCTGCACAAAAGAGGTTATCTGTGAGTTTCTTCCCAGAAAGCCGATCATGGATCGTGAACGACTTAGAGGATAGGTATGGTATATGATAAGTCAAGTACAGAATAACAAGCAATCTATAAGGGCCTGATGGCCGAGCGGCTAGCCCTCTTGTGCTTGGTATCATAGGTTTCGGGTTCGAGGCCCGGTGGTGCCATGAATGTTTGTAGTGGTTCGGAATCCACTTTTAAAACCGTAGGTCCCGGCCTAATAGTATCGCAGAGCTCTGTGGGGCAATGCAATGTTACTCATGTTCGTAGCAGATCATCAAGATACACGTTCTCCTGAGTAGTGCTAAATGAATAATAGCGGTGCAGCCCTTATGGCATAAAATTAACTGTCACTGTAATGTCAGCTGCATTAGAACAACACGTTTGGAAGATTTTGAGTGAAAAATGACATGAATCAATAACTAACTTTGTTGTTGTTGACCATGGTAGTTTTGTTGTTCAGTTATTAGTAAACCGTGTTGTCCTTTTATTTCTGGTATTTTCTGTGTACACCACAGCACCCGAAAAGCATTTCAACCCTATATTCTATGTGATTATGAGTTTTCTAAGTGTTTTCTAAGTTTGTAAGCCTTGTATAAAATTCCTAGTGTTCCGTATGTAAAAAACTCAAACCCTCCCAAAAAACTCCATTACTTATTGATGATATTTTTCCCATTATCTATTAATACTGACTATCTACATGTAGGATAATTTTCGTGTGCTGTTTCCTATTCGTTGTAATCAATGAGATAGTCTTACTTCAAGAAGCCCTCGGCAGGACTACCACCATCAACAGCATCAACAAGGACATGAAAGCAGGGAGGGAAGAAGATCCTGGTTATTTCCCGGAATATCCGGTGATTACAGTTTGCCGGAAACCCCTTATAAGGCAGGTGAGAATCTTGGATATCCATGATAAATTTATCCGTAATTTATGTGTTGCATTGAACTAACTGTTTATACAGTAATGACGAGTTGGAATACGGAATTCTACTTCCTTTAAATGCCAAAAATTGATTAAAGAAAAAATAAAAGACTGTCTGCATGTGTTCGTATAAATATAATGATACGTATAGTTAATGGGTCAACCCTGTCATTAATAGGGAAATTTACAAATCAAATAACATTAAATTGGCATTTAAATTGGCTTTCAAAACTTAAGCAGCCCATGTAGGTTTTTCTTATTCTCTCTCAAATTCAAAGAAATCAGTAAGAAGACACGAAATTCTTAATACACTAATGTCCATAAATTAAGGATAATGAAGTTCAGGCAAAGAAAGAGACAGAAGCAAAACACATTTGACTTATTTGTAAAGTCTATTTATTAAACAAAAGGTAAAAGAGCAAAAAGATGCTATATGTTTGACATAATTAATAAAAATTGCGATTTTTACTCCCTGGGAGCAAATTTCAAAAAGAACCTATTTACAAAAAACAGTATAATGGTTAGTATGCTGGTTAATATGGAGTATGTCTCCGGACGATGCAATACAGGCCTTTACAACGCCTAGGCATGCTGAGTATCAAATTATCAATCTGATCTTGGGGAATATTACACCACTCATCAAGAATGCCCTCCGAAGTTCCGGTTGACAGGTGAGGAGGTGGTTAACGGGCTGCGAATTCGTCGGCCAAGCATATCCCACACATGCTCTTATTGGATTCAAGTCCGGTGAGTATGCTGGCCAATCCATACGGGTGATATCCTCCAATTGAAGGCATTCGTCTACAATCTTTGCGATCGGTGAGGACGGGCGTTGTCATCCATAAACAGAAATTTAGCACCCATGGCACCCCCGGAAACAAACGTACATGTTGTTCCAGAATGACATTCTGATAGATGTGCCCTGTCATCGTTACACTCTGAACATGCAGGTCAGTTCTGGAACCAAGAATAATTCCTCCCCAAACGAGCCATCCCCTACACCCACCGTACCCCTCACTTACACTCTCGTCATTGTGACGTACTATCCACGCCATCTGGTGGTTTCCTGTAATTTGCATATTCTTCTTCAAGATGTGTGTGATAATTCTACAGGTGAAATTTTTATTTTAGAGTTCAATTTCTGTGTGATTCTGAATTATTCTTAATTTATGGACATAAGTGTACAAAGATCAGGGTCTGAATGGACGAGTGTTTAGTGCTCTGTCGCTCGGTGCCACAAGTTTTGGGTTAGAATCCTGGTGGTACTATGGATGTTTGTAGTGGTTCGAATCCACTTTAAGCCGTAGGTCGCGGTTTCATTTGACTGTAGAGCGTTGTGGGGATAGTGTCACTCGCGTCGTATTCTTATCACTTCTCCGCACATTTTCAGGACGATAAATCACTGAACTCTTATACATTTATAAACCTATCATCAATTTTATGGGTCACCTTAAGTATTTTTTGAACTGTAAAGAAGAAGTTATTATTTGTGGATATTTTTAATGAAGTAGATTTCACTTTAAGTCTTTTTTTTCCTCTTTAGATTTGAACAGCAGCTATTTAGAAATGGTGGAGTACATATTTTTAACCTTGGGATTTCCCATGGTGAGCCTCACGCCCAGAGAGCTGAGCCATGTCGTCCAGATGGCAGCATACGCCAACGACTACTCTTCAAAGTTGGAACCGGACACACTGGTATTCAAGAAGAAACTTGAAGAGTTGGAGAACAAGTTTCAAGCACTGAAAAATCAGGAAGAATTTAATTTGACAAACTTCATCCTTAAGCACAGCATAGAGTGAGAAGTATTTCTTTCTATTTAGTCATTCCATTCAATTTAAAAAATAAAATTTTACAGCATTTCATCACATTCTTCATATTTTCATGCATTTCAATATAATTTTAGTTTTTGGCGAATAATTAAAATATTGTTAAGACAATTAATGAAATTTATTAGAGATAAATTATTTTAAACAGATAATTTATATATTATTATCATTATATATTATTTTATACAGATTTCTAATTCATTGAATGAATTAGTTTAAACTGATTCACATGTAGTAAAAATGCTACTTTTAAATTAAAATTAGTAAGTTGCATTTACATTTAAAAGTTGTTAAGTTGCCAAAGATTCGGAAGATTATACGAAATTTTTATTTTAAGTTTAAAATCTGTTAAATATCTCAACCGTACATAAAAAATAAAATTAATTTTTAAATGCAGTACATATGTAAACAATACCATCAAGATAATAGGCTTAAACTTTTATCTAAATAATTATTTTATAATACAATTAAATATTGAGTTAATACGAAAACAATATTATTAAACAACTAAACGTACAAAACAAAAACAAAATATTTCGAATAGCATTCAAATAATGTTATTTAACAGACATCTCGAACACATAATAGTGCCATAAGCACGCCATGAAGCCAAAGTCCTAGTCGAGTGTGACCATCGGTGAGACCCTTCAAATGTCGTCACGAAGCTAGTTAAGATCAGTAGAACACTGATTTCTATCGCTGGCCCTAATTATCTAACTGTATATACGGGGGTGAGGAGTAGATAAAAGAAAATACCAATGGAGGGATTTTTCAATTTACAGTTTTATCTTACTCATATCCAGGAAAACAAGCGAATTTTCCGTTCGACTCGTTTTTACGAAGTTTGGAATTATTTTCCATTAGGTGAGAATTCACTTCAAGACCATCAATTCATTTTTGAATTAAAAATACTCCTAAATTAACATTCATCTCACATTTGATGCTTATCGCAAAAATTGCCTGCATTGAAAACAAATGATTATTATTTTCAATGCTATTATAACATGGTGTGATGATGTGTTGTCCTAGTTAGGTCTGTGGCTTCTCCAAAAGTGAAGCTGTAAAATAAAAAATAAGGCAAGAGTATAGGTTATTATTTAAAACAGATTAATCTCCTTGTCCAAGAAGAGAAATTTTCATTTCAGAAACTTATATTTAAAATAAACACTGATTTTCTCGTGATTTTACTTATGTGTGTTTTAAAACAGGCATGAAATATGTGTTGCTAAATCTAACGATTGACCCATATTTGATATCACATGCTTTGTAGTTCATTTTGATTCGCTTGGTTTTCAAATACAGTAGAACCTCTGTAAGTCGAACTTCAAAGGAGACGCCAAATAATTCGAGTTTTCGATTTATGGAGGGAGAGAGAGTTTTCGACTTATGGAGGAATTCGACTTACGTGGATCTTGTAAGGAAATATTCGACTTGTAGAGGTTTAGATTCTTTCTAACTTTATTTTGAGTTGGAGAGGTAAAATAAATAAAAATTCAAATTACAGAGGTAATAAACATGTTGCAAATAAACATGTTAGTTATATTATGTACTAGAATAAAAAATCAAAATAATTCCGAAACAATCTTAAAATTAAAAATATTATGTATTAAAAAAGTAAATTATTTATTTATTTGCTCAATTCGATCGTTTTCTATCTATCTCTAGAGTTTAAATGAAATCAATAGCAATAATAAGAATTATAATAAGAATATATCATAGAAATTGGTTATTCTATTTACTGTATACTCATATATTGTTTTCTAAGAAAGAAGGACGTGCATTGTCAGAAATCCTTAAAGTCGGTAACATATTTTTCTTCGTGAGATATAGAGGTAATTAGTTTCAAATGATCGACTTGTAAAGGTTGTAAAATCGAACATTGCTAATGTTCGAGATACAGAAGTCCAATTTTTTTCGAGTTACGGAGAGAAAATATATACCAAAATGACTTGTGGGGATTCACTAATTATTTCGCAATATAGAGGGTTGAAATTCAAGTAATGGGGTTTTGGGGCTGAAGGGACGGGAACAGAAATTATTTTCGAGTTGTGGAGGTTTTCGACTTATCGAGGTTTGATTTAAAGAAGTTCTACCGTATAAGAATATTATTGCTTCAATATCCTTAAAATAGTCTGTAACTGTTAGTTTATGTTTATAAAAGTTAATTTAAATATCACTTAAAAGTCTCATATGTCTGAATTGGATAGTGCTTCTTGTAGAATCTGAAAAATTGCTCCTTCATAAAGCTCTAGAGTTATTAGATTGTGTTATGTTCCATTCCGCACCATTTCACAAAATGACGTACGGCATCTATATGTTGCAATACATGCGCCTTTGCAATACTGGATTCAAAACCAAGGTGAACACAGTAGTTATTAATACACAACACCATTTTACATTTGAAATGACTTTTCACGCACATACTTTAACTTGTGAACTTGAAGAAACTTGAATCAAAAACATTTTTGACTAATTTTCATTCCTTTAAACTAATTTCTTCTTTGACTTAGGGTTTTATTTTCTATCTATGGTAAAAATTGTTTATTTAGATGTGTTTCATCAGTCCTTAAAGTTTTGTCCTTGTGTTTTGAATCACCGTGTATATTATTACAACAATAAAGCAAAATTTAAAAAAATCATTCAATTCTTATGAAAAGCTACGCATGACGATATTGATGAATCGCGTACGTTATAAATAAAAGATCATCATAATTATTACAGCCAAAAGGTAGCCATGCAATATTTATACATTATAAACATCAAAATAGAAAAGAAGGGGAAATAAAGCCGATGGCAGTTGTCTTGGTTTTATTCAATATCTAAATGCCATTTTAAGAGCAAATTATCTGAATCGTACCAACATTTCAAATGACATGATAATGAAAGCTGATGGAATTTGTTTTGGTTTTATTCAGTATCTAAATGCAATTTGTAGAGCAAATTATGTGAATCAAACAAATTGAATATGCCATATTTACAGTTCATACCATATCTACCACATAATGCCATATTTGTTCCCTTTTGTTCAGGTGCACTGATTTTTTCTCGAGCTGCATCGCGATGGTGTTTCCTGTGAATTGCTGCTCCATTTTCCAACCCGTTCTGACAAGTATGGGCCTATGCTACACCATGGGGAACAATCGTGAGGTCATGCAATTGAATAAGGATACACCCATTGAAAGGCCCTTTATTGTGGACCTACTTTCACCACCTCATCCAGGTAAAGTCACCCATGAATTGAAGCAAATCGAATATTCTCATATTTTGGTTCATTCTTAAGGTTAGAATATTGGCTTAAACGATTTAAGCCAATATAAAGATAGGTTGTAGATATTCTAACCCTTGAGACCTTAAGATAGGTTATTATTCTAACTGGTTAAAGGTTAAGATATTCTAACCTTTTAAAGCTTATACTAATGAGTGTGAAATATTTTGGTCTTTTCTTAACTTAAAAGAGAAAAATAGGAATGAAGAAACTTAAAAAAAAAAAAGAAGGCGGGCAGTGTGACCTGAGGTTATTGCCATTGGAGAGTCAGATGCTTAGCAGGCTCATTGTTACAGGAGCCTAACCAAATCAATTTTTGACCGACATATTTATCATGCTCATGCCCAATCGCTGAAAATGCTGGAGTGGCTTTGCTTAGTTGGTTTCAAATCGAGATACTTAAGTTTAGAGATTTAATGCCCTATCCACTAGACCATCTTAGTTTCAAATAAATCATTAATAATTAGATTGCTGTAGAAATAGGTAGTATGGTGCAACCAATCAGATTTGAGACCAACAGGGCTGTAACGTCTCGGCCTATACTAGGCATATAACGGCTTCAAGAAGAGGGCCACTTTCAGGTTCATGGGAACACATTAATAGTCACTCGGCCGCCATTAGGCCCATATATATAAACTCATGTTTGTGAAAATTGCAACACCATGAAGGACTTACGCGAGTGAGCTGAAATTTTCAGGAAATGCAAATTAGCGCATGATATGCAAATGATTAGAATTTCAAATCCATAGCGCATGCGTATGCTGCGCAGCGCCCTCTGAACGGCGGATGGATTCGAATAAATAGACGGCAGTAGCGAGGCGTGTATGGTTATCGGTGGTTATCTGCTAGTGGTAAACGTTAGCTCAATCGTTACTTATGCCTCTTCGATGAAAGAGCGAGATTTGAACAACTTACAGAGTTTGAATGGGGGAGAATCATCGGCCTTTGTGAAGCTGGATTGTCTTATCGTGCAGTAACCGCTCGTGTGCAGCGTAACAGCAGCACAGTGATGCGTCTTTGGAAGCAGTGGACGGACGAGTGTCGGATAACTCGGAAATCTGGGAGTGGACCCCGAAATGTGACGTCAGCTCGCGATGATAGACACCTGGTCCGCATGGCGCTGACGGATCGTACAGCTTCCTCTAGACAATTGGCAGCACAGTGGTCAATAGCTACAGGTGTTTCATTGTGTGCTTCATCAATTCGTAGACGTCTGCTGCAGCGTGGACTGCGCGCAAGGACTTTATACAGGATCCTCTCACGCTAAACCATCGCCACCTGCGGCTACAATGGGTCCGCTCAGCATAGAGACTGGCGTGCTGATTGGTAGCATATGTCGTGTTTTCTGACGAATCCCGCTTTAATTTGTGGTACCATGATGGCCTCATTCGTGTCAGACGCTATGCCGGTAAACGTCACCTTCCGGAGTGCATTATCGAACGCCACAGTGCACGGATACCCGGAGTTATGGTCTGGGGTGCCATAGCATATCATGGACGATCTCAATTGCTAAGAATTGTGGGCAATCTGAACAGAAACCGGTACATCAGTGAAGTTCTACAGCCCCAAGCTGTTCCCTTCCTTCAAAACTTGCCAGGCGCTGTATTTCAACAGGACAATGCCCGTCCTTATATCTCTAGGGACTGTTAAAGCCTTCTTTGCAACGGGGCAGGTACAGGTTCTTCCTTGGCCTGCGTATTCCCGGATATGTCGCCGATTGAACATGAGTGGGATTTCGTTGGTCGGCGTCTCGCTCGTGATCCTCGTCCTGTTGCTTCTGCAGACGAACTTTGGGTGCGCATACAATCAATATGGAACCTCTTCCTCAGGCAGACATTCAAAATTTGTTTGAATCCATGCCACGTCGTTGTAGCAGTACTTATTGCGGCGCTTGGTGCTACACAAAATACTGATTCCGATCTCTTGTTATTGTTTGTTTGCTTTGAAAATTTAATCATTTATTTGTACCACTACAACTCAACTGTGTATTAAATTTCATTCAATTATGACGATTATTTCATGGTGTTGCAATTTTCACAAACATGAGTTTATATATATATATATATATATATATATATATATATATATATATATATTGCTCACTTAATAGCTATATTATTTACAAGAGTTCTTTTTTTTTTTTTCAATCCTACACTTTACCGGCACAAAACGAGAGGTTATTCTGTCTACTCTATTTTATCAGATTACGTCGCTAGACATGTCATCCAGTGAGCGGAAATGACGGGGTATATAATATCTTGAAAGAATGCATTCCTTGATAAAGCTATCTTCAGTATGTTATAATTAATTTTTTGTGAATTTTTAATTTATGTCAGGTTTCATTGATTTCTTGGAAAACATCTTTTCGCACACGGTCATTGTATACTTTATCCAAAATTCTTTTTTGTCCAGTCCCTGCAGTTTTTACCATCCAATATTTGTATTTTTATATTTATTAAATGATTTTCAGTTTCGTTACTGCAGCTTATGCACACTTCGGACCCTGAACAATTTATTCCTTTTTCTCTTTTTTGAGAGAGGTCTGAATGAGAGGTACCTCTATAGTGTTATTGTGTTGCGAATGATGTGATGGTTTTGTTACAAAATTTGTATGTAAGAAATAACGGTGGTTGCTTTTTACCTGCAATATTTTGATCCTTGCTTCTCCTTTGTTGCTAACGCTCTGGCCTTTGGTACCACATGCTCAGGTTATGCTAGCATGGATGGTCCACATGCTAGCATGGATGCGTGTTACAGGTTCGGAATACACTTTAACCTGTAAGCCCCGGTCTAATTAGCCCAAAGTGTGAACAAAATGACCGTCGATCGGCAAACCAAATCAAACAACAATATTAAAATAAGAAGCTGCTTGAATCAAAAAATATTTGTAAGCAAACACCTTAATGCATGATTATAGAAAAAAATCCAGCAATAAAAATAATTTGAACTCATCACTTTTGTATTTGGTTACCATAAATATAACTTTTATTACAATAATGTAATTACATGCTGTTTATTATTATTATAAATACAGAAATGAAATCTATATATGATTGATATTTTTTTCCTTCCCCGTTTTTTATGGTTTTGATCACTAAGTTAAAAATTACATAAATAAATAATATAATGTAGTAAAAAAGTATACTTGTTATTAAAGTATACTAAGTGTTACAAAAAAAAAAAAAAAAAAAAAAAAAAAAAATGGGGAAAGTTTGTAGTATACTATAATTAAGCACTTGATGCTGGATATTAAATTATTGTTTTTACTATACATAAAAAAAATAAATTACATTAACTTATGTGTGATGAGCGGTTAAATTTATTGAATACATGTTGCCAATGGATACACAAGCTTTTTCCTCGTTTGCCATTTTACTGCCCTGAAACTTTTTCCTTTCAGCAAAAGGAGTGGAGAAAGGATTCGACGTGTTTCTCACCGCCCCGGGAGATCTGACTTCGGTGTTTGAAGAGAGCGAGGCGCAGAGCATCGTGCCCGGCTTCACCACCACCATCTCTGTGCGACTCATGAAGGTATAAGTTTTATGATTGGATCACTTTCTTGAAGTTGTGGTACGAATAACGAAACACAGTTGTTCCCCGCAGTTCAGTCGCGTAACCGCTTTTAAACCTTTTGCTGTGGTAATACTCTAAAATTAAAACCAATTTATATTCTAAAAGCTCATATATTAAAAATTGCCCATATAACACATTCAGAAAAGTTGTGATAATGAAAATCACAATAAAGTTTGTAGTGTGCAGGTTGTACAACCATGTTGTAACTGATAGTGGCTGGGTTGAAAACTCATTAGTTCATTAATTCAGTGTTTGACATTATGTTTATTTCATATTGTAGTGGTGTCGGTTCGAACTGGTCGCAGGTTCGGGCGCCACATTGTAGTGTGCAGGTTGCCCAACCTGCATACTACAATGTGCAGTTTGGGTATGGTTGGGATGAGATACTTGAGATACATGTTGGAGCTTTATTTACTTAGGTTGGAGCTCTACTTTACAGCTTTATTTTCACACACGCAAACAACACACACATATTATTAGAGACAAACAATATTTAACACATTTAAAGACAAATAATTATAGATTCATGGAAGGACTCGGATACGAGCAGGGTGCAAGAAATACACTTTCTCACAAAGTGAGAGTCTGTAAGCCAACTAATGCGCAAGGGTGCGCAGCTGGTGAGCATTAGGGCAGAGGCTCAATCAGCTGGCGGCTTTGTTGTAGAAACGAGTTTCTTTGTATAAAAAGACGAGGAGACTCGATTACGTTTGGGATGTTCAGCATCTTGCCTCGTTATCCAGACTATCTGGTGAGAGTTTTCCGGGTAGTTTACGACATGCAGTTGCGGAGTACCTCCCCCTTAAAGTCCTCCCAAAGGCATTGCCCTCCTTCTTCAGGGAATAGGAACCAAGCCAGACTTGTACCTGCAGGTGCTCCCCACAACAGAAGCTGCCCCCTTTTGCCCCATCCATGAGTAATTCAAGGGGTGTGTCCCACTGTAGAACACTGATGATTAATCACAACACAGAAATACAGTAGATGAGTATTAATTAATAATAGATTCTTAAAACATCTCTTTTCCTAATAAGTATGACATAAATTGCTCTTTTTAACATGCGTGCAACATGCAAAGCAGCTCGAGAGTTAACAAGAGAGATTAGGGTTGCATGTGATCATCTCAACATGGACAATGGATTTATTTGATGAATTTTCCTTTTGCTTTTCCCTATTTGATAGGTAGTTACAGCTGGTAGTCCTCCTGGAAAGCAATAAAATTCCTTCTAACAGTTAATAGCGACGCCTAAATAAATTTGTATTCAAATGCATGTTCCTGAAATGTTGCAGGTGCAGCGCAAGGCTTTGCACACTGCGTGGCACGGTGCCTCCAACAACTGCCCCACAATGCCCGACGGAACCGGAAACAAACGTTATACACGAAAGATGTGCACCACTTTCATCTCTTCGATAAGTCACAGGTACCTCTGCAACTGCAGTTCGGTCCTGGAACCCATTACCAGTAAGTGGTCTGCACAGTATTGTTCCATTTTTCATACAGGGAAAATTTTGATCATGAAAAAAATCATTTGAAAATTGTTAAAACATTTACTCCCTTTTAACATATTGTTATACACTGAAGTGACAAAAGTCATGGGATACCTCTTAATATCGTGTCGGCCCTCCTTTCGCCCGGCGAAGTGCAGCAACTCGACGTGGCATGGACTCAACAAGTTGTTGGAAGTCTTCTGCAGGAATATTGAGCCATGCTGTCTCGATAGACGTCCATAATTATGAAATCGTTGATGGTGCAGGATTTTGGGCACGAACAGACCTCTCGATGATGTCCCATAAATGCTCGATGGGATTCATGTCGGGTGATCTAGGTGGCCAGATCATTCGTTGGAATTGTCCAGAATGTTCTTCAAACCAATCGCGAACAGTTGTGGCCCGGTGACATGGCGCATTGTCATCCATAAAAATCCCATCGTTGTTTGGGTACATGAAGTACATGATTGGCTGCAAGTCATCTCCAAGTAGCTGAACATAAGCATTTCCAGTCAATGTTCGGTCCAGTCGCACCAGAGGACCAAGACCATGCCATGAAAAAACAGCCCACACCATTACGGAGCCACCACCAGCTTGAACAGTGCCTTGCTGACAGTTTGGGTCCATGGCTTCGTGGGTCTGCGCCACACTCGAACCCTACCATCAGCTCTTACCAACAGAATTCGTGACTCATCGGACCAGGCCACGGTTTTCCATTCATCTAGGGACCAACCGATATGCTCACGTGCCCACGAGAGTCGCTGCAAGCGATGTCGTTCTGTCAGTAAAGGCACTCGAGTCGGTCTTCTGCTGGAATAGCCCAAGAAAGCCAAATTTCTCCGCACAGTTCTAACAGACAAGTCCCTTGTACGTCCCACATTGATTTCTGCGGTTATTTGACGCAGTGTTGCTTGTCTGTTAGAATTTACGACTCTTTGCAGACGTCGCCTGTCTCGGTCGTTAAGTGCAGGCGGTCGACCATGGTGGGATGTTATGCCTGAAATTTCATACTCTCGGCACACTCTTGACACAGTGGATCTGGGAATGTTGAATTCCCTAACGATTTCCGAAATGGCATGACGCATGCGTCTAGCTCCAACTAACATTCCGCATTCAAAGTCTGTTAATTCCCGTCGTGCGGTCATCATCACGTCAAAACCTCTTCACATGAATAACTTGAACAGAAATGAAAGCTCTGCGAAAGCACTGCGCATTTATACCTGTTCTACACGATGCTACTGCCATCTGAAAATTTGCATATTGCTATCCCATGACTTTTTGTCACTTCAGTGTATATCTGTTACATATACTGATATTCAAAATTTAAGGAATAATGTAATAAGTGGATTGCCATAAAATTGTAGGAAAGGACGTGTTGCAATGAATGCTATTAACAATGCGGTGGAAAGAAGAATTGTATGCGAATATCAGGTACAAAACGTAGCAGGTCATACAAAAACGAGACTATAATAAAAAGAAGGATGAAACCAGCTATTAAAGAATCATTCTTAGTAAGTTGGAGGGAGTTCGTAAGTTCAATATACTTATACTTCACATGGTGAAATTATATATAAACTTGAGGAAAAGTGTAGTATGATAACAGTAACTCAAGAGTCTCGAATTGACAAAAATCTCTCTTCTCCAATTTGGATAGATTTACACGCCAAAGATACAGCTGTAAGACAGGTGGTGATGACTGATCTAGAAGAATGGATGATCATTGTAAATCTTTTTTAATTTCGTCGAGGACTGGGACGTATTGACCATTTCCCTGCCAGCAGCCCAATATAAACTAGTTTTAAAGAAAACATGTCGGGTGGGCTGCACCGACAAACGCTGTTTCTCATTTAGCACCATCCAGGGGACACGTGTAACTTGAAGATATGCTATGGACGCGAGTAACATTTCCTCCATAAGGCTGTACAGTCAAATGAGAGTGGGGCCTACGGTTTAAAGGGGATTCCGAACCACTACAAACATCAATGGCACCGCCGGTATTCGAACTCAAAACGTGGTACAGAGCGCCAGAGCTCTAGTCACTCTGCCATCAGTCGCTAATGACCAATATGTAATCCTGCAGAAGAAAAGAGATTTATATGCCAATGGGCAACACTTCTCAACAGCATACGCAAAGGGATGTCAGTTGTCAGTCTTTAGTGTGGTTAGAGGCCTTCATAAAGTTCATAGAGGTGGCATATTTTTCTCCTTCTGAAGACTGCATGACATTGGCTGTTGTCCAATTATTATATACAAGCGATTATCATGTTAAGCGATTATTCTGCTAATATGAGTGAATGAAACTTTAATGATGGTCGTGGCTTGCTCGTTATGATGAATGATCCGACTGACTTATATGACTCCAAATTTTAGAGTGCTACAGGAGATTACCATTGACACACGAGTAATTTTCCCCAGCGTGCTTCTTTCCGAGGTGTTAATGCGCACTTTTTTATGTAAAGCCTGGAACGAATGTAAAGCTGTTGAGGAACTTTTACAAAGTGAACATATCGCTAGAATGAATTAGACATCGTGTTTCCCTGATTTAAATCCAAGATATCTAGGTTACATTGAGCAGGCTCCGTTTTTGCAGGATTATATCCGCCGTTGAGCAACCAACAGCTGAAACAGTTGCTTACTGAGGAGTTTAACTGCTTACAAATGACCTGGTGTGTGTTGAGTGTGAAGAGATGGTGTTTGTTCTTCTGGACAGAAAAATTAGTATTAACGCCATTCTTTCGATAAAGCCTTGTTTTCTTTGATTTCATATTATATCCGCTGTATTCACTTTTACATGCTGCCTTTTTCCATGCAAAATACTGTCTCTGTATTCTGATTTCTTGCCTCCTTAATGATTTTTGCTACTACGGGAGGAAAAAAAAAAAAAATCGGCGCTTAAGTTTTGAACACCGATGCACATAAAAAAATTGTGATGAAGCCTTTCAACACAAGCCATAAATAAATAAATTAATACTATAAATAAATTAAATAATACCATAAATAATTTCTTCGCATATCATAAATAAATTAAATGTTTCATTGATTTATATAAGCTACCATAGATTTGTTTGAAGACATGAAATTTTGGAATCAAAAAGCTGTTTCACCAACGTCTTATATTCTTTAATATATAGTTGATATATCGACTCTGGTTATTTTACTTAAATGCAGTTAAACTTATGCACTTAAAATGCCTTCAAAAGTACTACAAACCATATGCCTTTTTTTTTTGAATTTGTGCCTTTAAAGGTACATTAAAACATTATATTATTTTTCCTAATTACGTCTTAATTGCCAAAAAACAAATAAAATGTAAAATAGTAAAATGAAAATTTTTGTATATTGTGGTTAATCAAAGAGAGTATTATGGTTAAAATCTTAAATGTTTCTATATATTTACCCCTGAGTTGATATAGAGCTTTTAATTTCTAAAATCCCAATCAAACAAGCAAGTTGTCAGTTTTCTGAAATGAAAATAATGTATAAATATATATAATGTTTAAAATGATGAAAAATAGCTGTTTGTGTATAAAAAAAATTAAAATATCTAAAAATTAATAAGGTAATTAATATTAAAAATTAATTATTTTAATTACTGGAAAAGTTTTTTTTTCTTAACTTGTTTGAAAATATTTTATTAATGTTGAAAATATATTTTCTTTAATTATTTTTAATTAAATAAAAATAACTGAATCACAATAAATTGATGTATTATAAGAACATTAATAAAATTTTGATAAAGAGAAAATATAAAATTTGATTTGTTTTATAAACATGAATTATCCTTAACAAATTTTTTTAAATATTTTTATTTTTAATGGCTATATAATTAGACATTAAAATAAGTAAAACTATATAGATAATTGTTGTTTTTAATTTAATTTCAGAAAACCCCCTCAATTTTTTATTAGAAAAGGAGAAAAGCGATTCTTAAGAAACCCGATATTAATAAATTAAATTTTCAGATAATATTTGATTAAAAGACGCTATTAGTTTATTTAATAAAATTTACCTAGAGCATAGTTCAAACATTTGTTTACTGTTTGTGACATTTCAATGTATATCAAAACTATCATTAAATTAACATTCTACATTTAAATCTAAGAATTTAATAAACAAAGTTAGGTTTAAACAGAAATTTTTATATGTGATATTAATGAAAAATTATGAAAATTACTGCAATTCTTTACAGTAACAGTTATAAAAGTTACAGAAAAAAAACCCCACCCTCAAATCTTTTTTTATATTACCGAAGTTCAATTATTTAATAATTGTTTATTGGAAATTTTATTGTCAGTTGACAAAGAATTCATAAAAATATTAAAAAAGTTTATTTAAAAAAAAAAAAAAGAAAATTGTATAATTATCAAAAATTAAAAGACAATTCTATAAGAAAATATATGTATTAAAATGATATTTCTATAAGAAAAAATTCCTATCAAAAAAAATATTTCTATAAGATAATTCTGTAAAAAAAAAAGATCATTCAAATTTCAATTCGTTTTCTCTTTGTATTGTAACATACAGGCAAAAAGTTAATTTAACCGCTAAGTGGTTGTTTTAATATCAGACCTTTTCGGTAACATTTCTCTTAGAACATTAAAAAATTGAGTTTACTTTTTCCATTATTTTAATTTAAACCTATTTGTGTCGAAGGAGCTGTTCTGCTTATGAGAAAATATTTGGAATTCCATTTCTTAATGCACATTTCCTTTTCTTTTTTTCTTTCACAGATGAAACTGCCGAAAGAATTTGTGAACCTTTCGATATCTATAATTGCATTTTCACCAAGAGCCTGGAGAATAATTGTAGGTACAAAATGAATCTCGTTAAAAGCATAACAAACACATAACATTCATTTATTTTTTTTTACATGGCTTTATCTTTCGTTTTATCTTGATTTGTTTTTCTGGTGTAACTACAAAATGTCTTCGCAATCCTAACAATTCAATAAGAGTTTGAACCAAATATTAACCGTGAGAGATTCACTAAATTTGATATTTAACCCCTTAAATAGCACCACAGCCCAGAGTGGGCCAAAGCTTTCCTTTGAAGAGATTTCTATGCATTCCTCTGAGTGACAAGGGTTCTTCAATTCTTAACCTTTAGTACAGCAAAATCTTTTCAACTGCGCCTATCCATCGCAACTTGGGTCGTCCTTTTCCTTTTTATTTCTGTGGCTTTTGTAAAACGAGCCTTTTCACAGGGTTTATAAGTATCCAGTTGTTCTAACAGCAATGGTAAGACCTTACGTCTATATAGAGATAAAACATTCCGAGTTCCAACAGTTAAATCCAGATTTCGTTTCCATCATCCTTATTAATTGTCTCAATCCGTTTTCATAAGGTCTGCCGGTTACTTTCTTCATTGAATTTCTTAACAGGGAGGATTTTTACGATATGGAGTTGTCAGCCCCACACCCAACCCCAACCTGAAGGACCAGCACCCTGATATAATCCCCAGGGGCAGGGTACCCAGTTATACCCCAAGCGACATTTTTAGACATTTTAGTCGCCTTCTACGACACGCATAAGCTGCGTTGGGACTATTCTACTCCGGTCACTACACGACGAACTCCTTAAATGGCTATATCAAATATAATAGTAACTCGTATTTGTATCGTTTTTTTGAATACAACGAAATAACTCTTGTGAAAATTAATTATAAATTCTAGAATAAAACGAGTAAATGCGCCATGAATTAGACGTGTAATTTTGCAATACCTTATTTTATTCTAAGGCAAATATAAGTTCACTGGTGCTATTGTATATAAGGCAAAGGCCATTCTATCGCGGTTTCCTGGTATTTTATTGACATTTGACTCGATTTCCTTCAATACTGGGATCTACATATGTGTTGCTTATGACTGTTTGCATTTCCTTTCCACTATTTATTTTTAAAATGAGATAACGGCAAAATAATTTTGGTTTTGATTTGTAGCACTACGCCATTTTGTGGGCACTTTAGGCTAATTAGACCAGGACCTTCAATTCAACGTGATTCCTAACTACTAACAAACATCCATGCTCCCCGCCAGGATTCGAATCTGAAGCTTGGGGAATTAAAGGCCAGAGCACTAGCCAGTCGGCCACAGGCCGTGGTAATTTTGATGGTAATATAAAGTGATGCATCTATAGTACAGGGAACCTTGAAAACTCTGGCGGTGATGAATCAGAGGACTATATTTCTGATTCTAATTTGCAATAAAAGTGGCTAAATTTATACTTGAATTTCGATAAAAAAAATAAAACGAAGTACAGACGTATTAATTATAATTCAAACAATGTGTAAACAATAAAAAAAAAAGGTTTTGAAACAGAAATGTATTTAAAAAAACAATTCCTTAAGGGGTTAATTTCTGGAGTTTGACTTCTATTATTTAAAATGTAGAAGACAACCTGTACTATAGAATTGTTATTTGTATACACATAATATAATAATTACTGTCATAACAGGAGCTACACATTTTAAATCAAAATGGATGCATATTTCAAAAGTTTTGATAATTGCCATTAATTTAAATATATGTTATTCCACTTATTGTTTCTTTGTTTTGTTTACAAGTGACTGATTTCTGGAAATTGTGCCACGAGCCATGTACCGTCTATAAGTATTTCAAAAGAATTTCGTGCATGAGTCTGGGAGGTGCAAACATCAGGTAAGCGTACATTTCACTTACAAAAATCTCAATTGTGCATTTGAACACATAAAGCAAAATAAGTTTAAAATATGTTGCAAGGTGCTGTTAAAAAATTATTTGCATGTTATTAGAATAAGTACTGACACTCTGAATTTCATTGTTCTTCAAATTTTCCTTCTTAATGTTGCAATTTCAACGTTGATAATTTGAATAATCTTAAATTGATTAATAACTGTTCTCATAACGGACTTTTCCTTTTAACAAACTACGCAGGCCCTCTTAACAACAACATGGTTTTGCTGATTAATATGTTCTGAGGATGGTTCAGATAATGGACGTATCGATTAATTGATGTTAAGTAACTTGACGATTTTGTAAGTTCATCTATTGTTTCTATTAGTTAGTTCTATTTGTTAGTTCAGCTATTAATTTTGTTAGTTCATCTTCCTTTTTTGTCAGTTCATCTGAATAGCTTGATGATTTTGTCAATTGAACTCTCTTTTTTTAAAATATAAGATATTTGATCAACAATATATGAGTATGGAATTGGATCGTGGTCTTTCCGATTTTATTAAAGCTTTTTCCGGATCGAAATTTTTAAAACTATAGATACAGTCTCTTTATTTATTGTTACTATTTTTAACTCTTCACCTTGAAGGTCCATGTATACTGTAAAAAAAGTTGACAAGACATAAATAAATGATTTGTTTTTGAGTGAAGTACATAGTGATTAAATTGATAGATTGTCGGGATTTCAATAAAAAGAAAGGAAGAGAGCAGTATTATTTTCCTCTGACTTTTTGTATTAGTTATCTGGGGACTAGTATTTTATTTTTAATATTGTGTTATTGCTACAATTGTGAAAATTATGAAAGAATTTGGTAGAAATGTATGTAGAAAACTGCTTTAAGGGTGGAAAATTTATTCATCCTTCATGGCCTGGAGTGTACCAATACCTCGTCTGGCCTTTCTATCTCTGGACAAACTATTCCAATTTTTTTTTTTGTTTTTGTTTAAGGATTTAATATTTCTCAACAACATCTACCCCGGGAGTTTGCTTTTTTTTCTTAACTTTAGAAAAGTGGCTTAGACAAAAAAATTAGTATCAGAGTGCAATTTATCTAATTTAAGCGGCTCCAGATTAATAACATGAGTACCATCTGACTCTTTGAATATTCTATATAACTCGATGCTGCACCATTTGCATCAGATGCTATTTTCTTAATTTCCTCCAAAATATTTCTCAAGATCTTACCTTTTAAAGTACTCAACATCTTTTCTTCCTTCATTTCTCTGTAGCATAAATCTAAATAAGGTAAATAAAGATTTTGTACAATAACAGATTTGTCTTGATGTAATGTGACGTCTTAATAGATTTCTTAATTCAATTTAAGATTTTATTAACAGTAGAGATAAAATTTCATTACTTGTACTGAACTCTTGACGATATGCTATTGAAATATGAAACTATTCCAAATCCATAATTCACAATTTCAAGATAGACAGAATCGAAGTTGTTATTTTGGTTAAATAATAAGGAGGAATTAAATTTAATGATGAAATCGAGAGAAAATTGGACTTTGTAAATTTCAGCATTTCTCACAAACCTGCATGCGTCAATTATATGTCAAAGAAGTTCGTAGTATTCTGTAGTGCTAAATAGTAGCTTCATGTTGATAGCATACTCTCACACTGGATATGCTTACCTAATATTGAATCTTAATATTACAGTATAAATTAGAGTATTCTTATTTATGGACATTTGGGAGGGAGTACATAGAGCAGCGAAAGAAGACTTTTCTTGGGGTATTACGATATGTTCGCCTGATATTGCTAATGTGTTATTTTCATGTAAAATGCTGGTCCATTATAATGCTGGAGTGAAATGCGTGCTACATATTATGGTTTTATTATTCATGTGCTCGTAAATATTGGTTCCTGTTTCTTTTGGGACTGTATATTGTTTCCAATTTGTCGACATAGATTGATGTTTTCCATTTGGAATGCCAGATGTTAATTGCTTTGAGCTATTTATTCATAATTAATGATAGATAATTTTGATTCTTGTACTTACAAAATAGGGCAGTGCCATCCATATACAGAATAATGATGATCTTGTGGTTTTGAGGCATGTCATTTACGAATGAGAAAATGAAGATTAGATATTTTGCTGCCTTGAAGAGTGGCAGATGATATGCTTCTAGATAAATGAACTCTATACATTAAGTAAACTGTCTGTACTTCAGGTATGATTTGGTTATTTTGATAAGCAATCTAGATATTTTGAGATTCAAGAGCTATATGAATTAATCGGTTTCATGAATGTTATCTATATGTAAAAAATGAGGCGCACTGCCTTTTGTTATTCTTTTTTATAAAATCCATATGTAATATTTTTTTTCTTTCTAATGCAGCTGGCAAACACTTATACAGTTGTCTTTGATGCCTTAAAGCAAGCGCTGTATCGACTTTACTCGGTTAACAATACCCAGGGATGCGTGTAGTTTGAAGATCTACGGATACGGAGTAACACTGCCCCAGCAACGCTCTACAATCTTGTTAGACCGCTATCTACGGTTTAAAGTGGATTCCGAACCCCTACAAACATACATGGCACAGCCGAGACTCGGACCCGAAAAACCTGTGGTATCGAGCGCCAGAGGGCTAGCAACTCGGCCATTCAGGCCTTTTCCATGTAATATACTAACTTATATTTACCAACAAGTGGTGATGGATAAATTTAGTCAGAAGTAGTATTGATCTTCACATAATAATTTGTTGTTATTGGTGGGAGTCTTTTTTGCCAAGAGTTCAGAATACTGAGATTGGTCCATTATTATCCTGTTGTTTGAAGTGTTTAGTACAGATACGATCAATACTTTTACTAGTATCTGATGATGAATTAAAATTTTGGTGATAATGAAGATGATTTTAGTTAGAAATTGTTTATCCTTTTTATTTGTTGTGCTGTTTTTGTCTGGTGATTTCTTGATTGGATATTTCTTTAATGACTTTGACATTTCAGAAGCAAGTACTGGTTTGATATGTGTCTGTTTGGAACATTTGTGATTTGTTTAATCAATATTTTAAGTTTTTTGGTGGTCGTCATCGTTTAATTGTGAATGATTCTGGAGGCTATCTGCTAAAATTTCGATCTTGTTAAGGTTCGTATTTACGTATTTTATAGGGAATTAAAACCGATTACCAATTTTTATTTTTTAAAATTGTAGACTTTCGATAGTGCCTTAATAATTTTTGGATTGTATGTATGTTTATTTTTCTGATCATATTAATTGTCATTAACATTTTTATAATGATGAACTAGTCAATAAAAAGACCCCTCTTCAAAAAGCGCTGCCTTTAATAACTATGTTGATACACATAAATGATGCCCCTAGTAATGTTATCACCAAATGTTGAATTTGATACCAAATTATACATTGCTTTTATTCTACTGCCATTGAATATGAGATTTTTCAAACATTTCAAACACTAAAACTCATACTTTTTTAACAAGGATGAAGATTTTGTTTATAAGTTTGTACCAAAGTTGACCATGACAACACATCATATATTGATAGTTTTTCAATATGTTATATTGATATCTGTTTTATTTTACAGCCGGGTACAGATTCTGTACGACGCTAATCAGTATATGTACATGGAATACAGAATAGCTACTTTAAGCAGTTATTTCAGTAAGTAACAAAAGTTAAAGTCTACGAGAGAAGAATTTTACACTTATTGTATATTTGCATTAAAATGAAATTTTTTAATGTTAATTAAGTTTTTATTAAGAAAATGTTTTAAATTGCTATCTAAAGTAAATTGCAGTAATCAATATATTTTTAGTCCTTATAATTATTTTTCGAGTTTTCCTCTGTGCAAATATTACACTGTGAATTGTGCTCTTTTATTGTATTATAACTCTTACTGAAATGTGCAAACAAAAAAGAAATAAATTATGTGCCATCTTATTCAACATAGTCTGAAATTAACAGCACTCCAGACCTTCAAAAGCATAAATAATTTATTTTAACTATAAAAGCATAAATAACAATCTATTATTTATGATTTTTTTCTAATCTTAATGACTCTAGATTTGTACATTTATAATACTTTTGTTTAAAAATATTTTTTTTAACTAAATACTTTTATTAAATCATTACGATTAAGTTTTCGATTCAGAAAGCACGCACTATCTACCGATGAAAAGAAATATATCGATATATCGATGAAGAAAAAAACTTTGCTCCAGTGACCATAAAAGTCATAAATTTTATTTTTTTTTTTTCTCCCATGAATTGAGTTATTTTGTCTATTATATATATAACTATTATGTCCTTCAATCTTTCCTATAATTCAGATTATAGAAGATACAAAACTCACGCAAGAAAATTTAATTACTTTTTAGATATGCAGAACGCAAACAAAATTCAGAAGAACCATTTAGTGATGCCTTTTGTATTTTTGGCGATACAATCGGAATGGATTTTCGTTTTGAAATAAAAGTTCATGCTAAATCAGATTTATGATACGAAACTTCTGTTTGGATTCTTTGCATATGATTTAAAACGATATTGGCATTGTTATCTTTTAAAGTGATTATATTTCAATGAATTATTGTTTTATAGTATTGTCGATTCTTTGTGGAGCTGGATCTGGGTGTGGTTGGGTTCAGACTTGAGACACAGGTTGGAGAATGCACAGCTTTATTAAAACGCGCACAAATACCACATAAACATACAATTAAAGATAGACAATATTTAACACATTTAAATACATATAATTAAAGATTCGTGGTAGGATTCCACACAAAAGAAAAACAATTGCTACACCTGTAATATAGATAAATTAATTTGTGTATCTATTTTCAGGTCAGATTGGTGGTGCAATGGGTTTGTATCTGGGAGCAAGCATCATAACAGTGGTGGAAATAAGCACTTTTTCGCTGTCATGGATTTGGTTTAGGTTCTGCTCTATTAAAAGGAAGAATAAATAGAACATTTCTGGAAAGAACCTAAGCTTGTGGCCGATTTAAAAACAAAACCTAATTAGTATTATCAGAACTGTAAATGGTGTTCTTTGATTCACAGAAATAAATGTTATTTCGTTTTAATCATTAACTATAATTTTTTTTATTTTGTTATAGCATTATGTTACAACAATCTCTTTTGAATCTGATTCTTTGTAAGACACTCATAAAAATCTATAAATAACCAATAACTAATAACTAGTAATACTTATAAAAACATATATGATATAATTTAAATACAAATTTTCTCAACTTTAACCTTAATCAAGCTTTATTTCAAATTTTAAAAATAAATGAACTCGAGTAACATTATAAAATATAAATAGTATGACATTGTATAGTATCAAACATTTTTAATTAAATACATAGACTTTGGCAATTCAGTTTTTAATTTTAAATACAAAAAAGGATAAACACATATATGCCCACACAATAACTAGCGCAGTTGCACACGCTGCATTCTGTAATATTTACCTAATTTCCAAGACCAACATATTGGAAAAAAATTTTTACAAGTTCTTTAAACATTTTAAATATTATTTGTGTATTTTTCTGATTAATGTTTCTCTTCATCAAATCTATCAGACGTAAGCAACAATGTGTTTCAAATTCAGTCATTTTTAAATGAAACAAAAAGGGATAAACAATATATTTAATTTTATAAAAGACTAAAAATAAAGGTCAAACTGCAATTCACTTGAAACTATACTTTTGTAAATTAGCACTTGTTATTCGTCAAAAGTCGTTTCTCAATCAACGGGCCAATTAATAAGCCAATAAGAAGAACGCTAGATGGCGCTGTTTTTAATTTTTACTTTTGATACAGTTCTGTTAGATTCACAGAAGAATCGTAACAGACGAAGTGAATCATATAAATTAATTCTGTAAATCAACGCAGATATATAAGCATTGAATGTTATATTCCAATGTATTGTAAATAAGCTTATATAATATGAACTGTTATTTACTTATATATAATAATGTACACATTTTTAGCAGGACAGCAAAATCCATAAAAAAATAAATAAATAAATAAAAATAAATAAATAAAAAAATAAAAAAAAACTTAACTTCCCCCCTCCTTACGAATCAAAAATTAAATACATAATGAACTAAAAGTGTTAAAATACACTCAATATATAAAACAAAGGTATAAAATAGCATTCAATAAAAACCGAATCGAAAATTAAACGCATAATGGACAAAAAGCGTTAAAATACTATCAATATATCAAACAAAAGTATAAAATAACATTCATTTAAAAAATTCTAATGGATTTACAAGTCTGTCTGATTGAAAAAAAGACGCACAAAAACTGAATAAAAATAGCATAGATGTATGCATATATAATTTGTAAAGGAATGTTAGATTTAATCTATCACATCTACAGCTATAGATAAATTTTGCCTTTATTAAACATATTTGCTTATTTAAGTTGTTACGATAGTATTGCATGATAAAGTATAATAAAAATTTGCGAGTTTTCCTAAAAAATATACTAGGATCTCTTTCGTTTCAATTTGAATAATACAAATCTTATTCTTTTTAATCGGTAAATATTGTCTTTTTCTGTGTTGTATTGATATTAAAATAAGCATTGGGAAACATTACAATGTATAATAGCATAAAAGAAATAAAATGTTTCCTATAACAAATGAAAGCTTTGTAAACCAATCGAAAATTATTTGAGGACAAACAATGATTTCTAGTAAGCACGCACGTGGAAATTTGGGATTTGAATCTTTTCAGTGAATCGTATCGTTCGAATAAATTATAAAAAGATTCGTATAAAAAAATCTTTGCATGTACTTGCCCATTTGTACTATTATTATAATTCAAAATCCTGTCGTTTTTAAATCCTTTATTTTCGATTTTGTTCAGTAAATTATTGGTAGTATTTTTTAAACGAATGATTCGTACCATTATTCCGATGAACCGTTCATGTCAAGTGTATTCGACTTCTTTCTACATGCAAGCTTGTGCAAAATTTTAAGACTGGAATATTGCTTAATTGATCCAATAACAATAAGAAATACTTTTGTAGCAAGCGCGCACATACCCAAAAAGTCTTTGTAACTTGAAATATTATATTAAAAATAGTTTCTATTATTAAATATTAAACAATATTGAATTATGGAATTCAATTTTTGCACGCCAGTCCAATACATATGTATGTCAATGCAATTGTTGAGATTTTAAAATGGTTACAATAATATATATTATTGAAGTAAATAAAGTGAAAAGACACAAAAGTTCTGTTTGCAAAAGGAATACAAGCTATCTTCAGCGAAAATATAAGGTAAAATTCAATATTTTTAATAAGAAAAATCTATCAATTTGACCTTTAATAATGTAATATTATATTACAGTTGGTTAATTTTATTGTTATTATGTAAATTGTAGTTAGAATTTAATTGATATAACGGATATTCATATAATATAACATTATTAGATTACTTAATTTTATAATATTGTGGATAGTTATATGCAGTAAATTCCAATTAAAACTTAAATAAATAAAATTACTTACATAGTTTTTTTTTTTTAGAAAATGTTTCGATTTTTTAAAACTAACATTATTTTTATATTGACATAAATTTCATAATAAGTCAGAACAGTTGTTTGTAGAATACTTGATAAATAGATTTTTGTCTGATGTATTTCAGTTTTTCTGTACATCAAAAGTTAGCAATGATTGTAGTTAGATGATTTCAAGCGATATTTTTTAAAGTTCTTGTTAAAAAATGTCGCCTTGGATTGTTACGATTAACCACATGTTGTGTCTATGTCACAAGATGCAGCTCATATTAAGGGGATCGGAAAATAATGTCGTTTTTACATTAACTTCAAAGAAATTCTGAACAAGTTTTTATTTTTAATGAATTATATAATCACCCTTATTATCATCAACCGTTTGCCATTCAGTGTGCAAATTTTCAATGCCAAATCGATAAAAACCAATTAGTTTTGGAGCAAAATATCTGGAGATTGCATTCTGGATATTATCCAAATTTTCTTGTCACATAGAAAGTGCTGTAGCGATCGGAATAAATGTAAATTCAATGGCGCAATGTCGATAGAGTATGATGGGAGAGGCAATGCCAGTCAACCCAATTCATTAAGTTTTAGCTGGGTTCGTCTTGCTCAATGCTGTTTTGCAATATTGTGTTGCAGAACAACTCCTTTTCTGTTGACAATATTTGGACACTTTTTAATTAAAGAGTGATTTACTCAAACCAATTGTTCACTCTAAAGGTCTACATTCACAGTTTGTCCAGGTTTCAGCACTTAAAACTGAGTGATTACGCGAATATTTCCCACACAAAAGCACCCTTTTGGGATGTACGTAAACCTGTCTTATTCGAAGAGCTATACTGTCTTTTGCGTTTTGGATTGTCATATAGGACCCATTTTTCATCTCCAGATCAAGTAATCAAAAAACATTTCTGTATTGTGCCATTGAAGCAATAAGTTGCATGTGGTGGATCGGTTAGCTTTGTTTTCTTCGGACAGATTATGAGCGGCTAAACACCTGCTCTGCTAACTTTGCCAGTCTGCGGAAAATGTTCTTGGATGGTCGACAAAGGTTGGTTAAGACAATTTCTCAATCGTCTGAAGCAGATTTGCTTCCATTTCTTCCCTTAACATATCATTGTCTATATATATTGTCTATTGTTGGTCTTTCTGATCAATACGAATCGGAAAGATCAAAATTACCAGATCTGAACTTAGAAAACCACCTTTGGCATTTACGAACATCTAATGCACCCGGATTGACATTGAAATTGTTTTTTAACATCTGTTGCGTTATTGCACTCAAAACTAAAAAAAGCATACAATGCCGGATATGTACTTTTTCTGGTATTTGGCTGGCCATTTTATCAAAATTGCGAAAAAAACAACAACAATTAAGATTTAATAGTTTACAAGTAAACAAGTCACTTGAACATTAAAATCTTTTGGCATGACTTTGAAGTACACAATCAGCTGATAAAGGATAAACAAATATTGATATGAGCTGAAACGACATTACTTTCCTGTTGCATACTTAAATAATACATCTGTAAATTTTTAAATTATTATTGGCGTATCAGATTTTTGTGAAGGAATGCTTTATAGTAACTGAACATAAAAACTCGATTCAAACTACTCCTAAATTAATCAATAAATGATAATAACAAAATATCTGTAGTTGCCTTTTTTAGCAAGTAATAAAGAATTGAAAAGAATAAGTAGAATTTTAAAAAAATAATTAGAATTTTAAAAAAAATAATTAGAATTTAAAAAAAAAAAATAATTAGAATTTAAAAAAAAATAATTAGAATTTACTAAAGAATAATTAGAATTTACTAAAGAATAGTCAGAATTTACTAAAGAATAGTTAGAATTTACTAAAGAATAATTAGAATTCTAAAAAAATAACTAGAATTAACTAAAGAATAATTAGAATTCTAAAACAATAACTAGAATATATTAAAGGATAATTAGAATTCTAAAAAAATAATTAGAATTTATTAAATAATAACTAGATCTATACTTCTGCGGCAAACCTTAACTATCGCACGACATGATACACGAAACCACAAGGGGATCACTTTGAAAACAGGCGGAAAACTCCAGCCTATTCAGTCACTTCAGAGAAAAAAAAGAATAAAGCAACACTTTTTGGTCGACTCGTGGCAGAACTTTCTCCTTTCTTCTCCCAAGACTTCCCTTTCAGACAACCCGTAAAGAGGAGAGGGAGGGGGTCAGCTTTCCTCACTCCTAATTGGAATAGACATTTCGCAACTCAAGATTTATCACGATGGAACAACTCATGGTATAGTTCATATTCAATCTGTAGATGTTTCGACCTGTGCAGGTCTCACAGATATTCGCTATTTTTTTTCTCATTATACATGACACCGAATATCTGCTATCAGATGTGAGAGACAGGTTGTTCTCATTAGTACAAAACACTAATTGCATGTAATGTAACTACCTACAATACTGCGGGTTTGCTGTCAAATTTGAGTGATGGGTTTGCTATATATTTTTCATAGCATAAGAGTTTTGGCATTTCATTCCCTCTCTCCTTTGAATGAAAAATGAAATGCCAAAACTCTTCACGTGAGAAAAAAATTCTACCACTATGTTATATTTAGAACAACACTGTTTTTCAATTCCTTCTATTAGCTCATACTTTCCCTAAATATATCTTGTTCAAATTTTCAATCGTTAATAAAATACTTTTTATTCATCCACTCAAGTTCAAATACATTTTTTGAACATGTAGTGGATGACACTGGATGTTAATACATTCTTTTCAAATATTAATTCAGTAATTAAATTAAATTAATTTTAATTTTAGTTTTTTTAGATTTAAGTTGCATATATCTACCAATAGATGGAGCCAGATGAACTTAAAAAAATGAATGAAAATTATTTAGAAAGGACTTTCTGCAATATAGTGAAAAAAAAAGTTGGAATTGACCTTAAAAATATGTTTTTTTATATTACTTGTTAATCTGAATATTAATAAATATACTATGAATAAATATATTAAATATACTATAAATATATTATGAATATTAATGAATATAATTCTCTCTTATCCGTAATAAACACAAACAAATTCTGATTATAATTTTATATCTGCAGAATTTTTACATTGCGTGCTTTTGTCACATTAAAGGCTTTTTCTTCGTAAGAAAGCATTCATTTTGTTGATTTGTTTTAGCTTAAAGAAATAGATAGTTGAATTTAGGAAAAAAAATATTTTGAATATAAACAGCGCAGTCTTTCTCCCTGTTAATAAGATAACCAACTATGTTATAAATATACATTTATTACTTTTCCGATATTATCTCCGGTATCAACTTTAAATGATTTGCATTTACGATTCTAAGATACTAGTTTGAGAAACGCAATAATTTTCATTTTGCTGCGCATAAATTGCAAATAAGACGTTCAACAGAATTCTCCGCTGTTTATTTTTAAGAATGGCCTGAAATATATTACCATTATAATGCGCCAAAAACACGCAACTGTTTTTACCTTGGGAATTATGACTCTTAGTGTGAATAAATCTTCTTTGATGAAAGGTCTTCTTTTACATTGTCATTTTTTAATGAATAATAAATATATTTTGAATAACAGAGAGTACACAAAAAAAAAAAAAAAAAAAAAAATTAAAAATACATCTGCTGATTTAGCAACTTTTAATAAAAAAAAAAATGACGTTAAAACAGGAAAGTATTTTTAACCTTTTAAAAGGAAAGTATTTTTACTTTCAACAATTGCCCCAACAGCTCACTTAATTGTATGACATACTTATAGTATAATGGTAGGTACTATTTCGGTATTGTTTATGTTTATATATGTCCATATAGGTTATGTTTCGATAATGTTTACTACTGTGCCCAAAAAGTAAGACCAATTTTCTTTTCAGAAGCTCTTTATTTATTTTTCCAAATTTATTTCATCGTCCAATTCTCAATGCATGCTAAAAAGCCATTGGCAGGGATGGCCTTCAAAACGCGCTGCGATTGACGTTGAATCTCTTCAATCGACTAAATACGGTGTCCCCGGGTGGTCTCTTGAGGGAATATCTAGAAGTCGCACAGTGTGAATAGGGTGGTTGTAGAAAGATATGGGTTTCATTTTTGGCGAAAAAGTCACGAAGAATCAATGCAGTGTGAGCTGGTTCATTCAGTGTTTTCGGTACCAATCAAGATTTGACGCGTTTGAGGCCCAAAAGAGGTTTGACCGATCCTTCCGAAATTCCAACATCATCAGCAAGGTCTCTAATTGTATATCGACGGTTTGCAAGCACCAAATCCTTAATTTTTGGACGTGATCTTCGTTGGTGGAGGTTTATGGTTGACTCAAGGACTCTTCGTCTTCAACGCGTTCTCTGCCTTCTTTGAACTGTTTATACTACTCCTAAACATTTGTTTCCGATATAGGAATGCTCACTGAATGCCTTGCCTTCGGCAACATTCTATACGTTTCTGCAAACAAAATTTAATGCAAATTCTTTGCTCAATTCATTCAGACATTTCAAAAATCGCCGGAATCAGTTTTAACGTCTCACAAAGCCAAGCGTAACTCAAACACTAATGAATATTTTGACGTCAAATTTCACACAGATGACCAACCTAAAAAAAAAAAAAATTGATATTCTATAAGCCCCGGGAATTTTAAATTGAAAATTGGTCTTACTTTTTGGACACAGTAGTAACTGTAAGAAATCTAATTGAATCGAATAAGTTAATTTACGATAATCTCACCTTCCCTGCATTCCAATTTTTCAACGCATCTCTTATCATTCCTTTGAGGGTGTTTTTAGGGACACAGTGGTATATCAGGCTATATAACGCCATATCAGTTTAAAAAGTGAAAGTTTGGCTTGTAGCTCTACGTTCATTTTCTGCACATTTTAGATTAATTAGAGACCTACAGTTTGACGTGGATTTCGAACCACTAACAAACATCCCTGCCATTGCCTGAAGCCTATGGTACCAAAGGCCAGAGTGCCAGCCAATTAGCCATCAAGTCGGAGAAAGGTGATGGTGGAACATCACTGGGCCTCCTGTATACTATAAACAATCCACCAATCTGGGTTAAGCGGAGAACTTTTAGAGGTAACTGTCCTACATTTGCTTGTCGTATTGGAGAAATTCGAAAAATTCCCACAAGGTAGCTGGAATTTTGATGTGTGATGCTTTTCACACATTGATACAGTCGCTGTTGAGTTTTCTCATTACCAAAAGTGACTGCAACAAAGTCCACAGCGGATTCGAACCTCAACCCTCCGACTGGCTGCTTACAATAAGACTTTGCTGCTAACCTGGACAAAACAGTTACTGCAACAATACCTTCAGCCTAATTGAATCCTACAGGTTCACTAATAATAAACGAAGTGAGGGACTATGAAATTATCTAAATGGTTATTTAATTCATTTCATTATCATATACATATATGTAAGTGAATACAAATTAAGTTTTTTGTAAAAAATAAATATAAATCCCAAAAGTTTGGCGGTTAGAGTCATTGATCATTTTATAAGTTGCATTGAAGAATAAAAATCGATATATTGATTAATTATTTGTGTGAAACCTACGTTCATTCAATTGTCCTGTCAAGCTTATATTTAATAATATTTTATTTTAATCTGAGCATAATTTTTAAAAAAGATAATTGACACGTGTCAATTATCCTTTTCCTAAAGCTTTTGTTACCATTTATCAAGCCACAAAAGAATAATTAGGTATTAGTATTTTAATTAAGTGCACTATTGTGTGAGTTTTATCAAGTTTCCATTAGTCATTTGGAAAATGGGCAACATAGTGATAGAACCGATATCTGCAGGTAAATATGGCCAGAATTTTAAAAAATTTATAAATATTTTCATGGTTTTGAGGATAATTTAAGTTTGATGATATTTTAAATTGCATGGAAATAAGTTTTTCAGTTTTTTTTATATTTATAAAAAGTAATATTTTGTAACTGTAAAAATGAAGGGAAAAATATATAAACTATAATTTAATAAAATGATTAATAATATTTGCATATTGTTGTTTAATTTATTAAATGTAAAAAAAAAATAATTATTAAATAACAAGATATATATACATGGTCTCTCATCTTAATTAATTTATTAATGGTGCTCAATAAATAAAAATGTAATCACTTATTGATTAAATAAGTAAATTTTTTTTCAATAAATACAGATGTTATAATGTAATTATAGCACGACTTCGCTATAACGCGGTCATTCGATAATAACTTTTATAATGGAATATATAGGTATGTAGGTTAAATATAGGTTAAACATAGGTTTCTATATAGGTAAAACAAGGTTTCCCTGTCCATTAAAACAATAACAAAACTGACAATTTTTGCATTTTGTACGTCCATTTGTTCTTTCTATATCTATTGTGTCAGGTTGTAGTGTAGGTACAGTCGGTTTTCTAAGGGATAAACATAACGCATGGTAACATTTCAATCTATGAAAAATCAATGGATCCTCCGTACTAGTGTAAAGCTTAAAAGACAATGGCTTAGCAGTATAGAAGCATAGCCTCGAAAGCATTTAAATCCAAAGAAAATGCGTTGAATTTATGGTTGGATATGCAAGTAATTACTTATTATTAGCTCATAGATGTCAATAAAAAATAGTCTCTGAAGTTTACAGTTAAGGTGATTGCAAAAATTTTTATAAGGCGGAAAACGGAGGTTGATAAACAGAAAAGAGATAATCCTGCAACCTAGTAACTCCAAACCTATAAGAGTAATTAAGAGTCACTCTTATAGGTTGGGAAATTAAGATTTATTTACCTAATTCTCTCGACCTAGCTCCAACAGATTATCATCGTTTTAGAACTCTATAGAATTGAATCCTACGGCAGGAATTTGGCTGACTTCAAAGGAAGACGTTGAAATGAAGCTAGATGGATCTTTCAAGGCTAAACCAAATGAGTTGTATAAAAAGAAATGCACAAAAAACTAATGGTAAGATGTCCCTGAAAAGAGTTGTCACTGTGCTAATGATTAAATAAATATATTTCTGGTGAAGCCTACAGTTTTACTTCAAACAGAAAAACACAATTTTTCGTTAAAACTTCATAAATGACGGAAGAAAATTTTAAAATCAGTCTTCTACCTACGCGTGCTCCGTCACAACAGAAGCTGACCCCCTTCCCTCCTTCCATGAGAACACATGGGTTTATGGACTTGGTAGATGTTGACTAGATGTTGCTGTTGGTAGACTAGATGTAGCTGTCGACCAAGTGAGATAAGAAACAACAAAAAATTCTAAGAAAAGAAGTAGAAAGTAAAAGAAAAATACCCCCCAATTTTAATTTTGCATTCACTTACTACTGGATTACTAATAAATATACAGTCATTACAATTTTTAGAGTTTCCTGTATCTTTGCACAAGGATACAAGGAGTGTAAACATTCCTGTGGGTGCATCTAAGGGTTATTTGTAATTACTTTCAGAGAAAAATAATGTACTATTTATTTATTACATGAGCAATTCATTTTGTGTAGTTATGGATTAATAGCCAATAAAAAAAAACTGCACAATATGAAGTTGTATGTACGTGAGAAAAAAACTCTTTTTGACGATTAATTTAAGTAGAGACTAATGTATAGTTAATAGTTTTTATTCCGAACGTTTCTATGTATGCAGAAATAATCATTCCAATCGAAATGAATGCCACTGGATGATTTATGAACACAATTCCAATGATATATCTACAACATATTTCAATCAAGAGTCCAGTCGTTTTCGAAGAAGTCTTCAACATAAAATAACTCTTAGATGGATGGAAAAAAAATTGAAGCAACCATTGATTATCCTGTCACCTGCTAAGAGATGACAAAAGTGCTGCTTTGCGAAAATTAGCTTTTCTCTTTCAGAAATAGGTTTTTAAAAGGAAAAATGGTAGTTGATATTGATTAACCACATGTGACGGGCCCATGTTGTTATTGATAAAAATGTACATAAACACATCCCTGCCATGGTACAGATCAAACAATTTTAATCATTAAGTGCTGTTACGAAATTTACTCACACGCAACTTGATGCTCTTCTTTAAATTTTGAATAATTGCCTTCTTCAAAAAGAAAAAAAATAGTAATAATGATGAAGGATGGATTTTGTGTATGGGAACAATCTTACATAATGCTTCGACTACATTTGGAAAGGATGATGTGTGCAAACTACAGCTAAATCAATTTCCTTTTTAAAAGATGTATGTAACCTGTTTTCATTTCCTTTTCTATGAAGATAGCTTATTGATTAGAATCCATTTTTTGATTAGTATATAGAAAATAATTTCTGCAAAGAATTCTAATAATGATTAAATTGTTGTTAATTAATCGTTAATAATGAATTGCAAACTACAGCTAAATCAATTTCCGTATTAAAAAATGTATGTATTGATTAGAATGATTAGAAACCATTTTTGTTTTCACTTTCCTTTTCTATGAGGAAACTATTAAAAGATGTATGTAATCTTAACTTATTGATTAGAAACCAATTTTTGATTAGTATATAGAAAATGATTTTCTCCAATGAATTCTAATAATGAAATAATAATTAAAAAATTGTTCTTAATTGATTGTTAATGACCAATTGCAAACTACAGCAAAATCAATTTCCTTATTACAAGATGTATGTAATCCTTTCTCATTTCCTTTTCTATGAGGGCAACTTATTGATTAGATACTAACTTTTGATTAGTGTATAGCAAATGATTCTCTCCAACGCATTACAATAATGAAATAATAATTAAATTGTTGGTAATTATTGTTAACAATAATAATTAATGTTGGTTTTTGGCTATTAATTTTGCAAAAATAATTATTCTATAATGCTAATTCTATAATCGCAATTATGCATTTTATGTGCAAGCTAAAAAAAAAAAAAGTATAGTTTTATATTTTTAATGAGAACTTTTTAAACAAAAAATAGTACAGTTAAACTAATTAATTCTTTACTGACTGAAAGTGCTATTTGATGTTTGGTGATACTAACTAAAATGCTTTGTGTTACTTCAATAGCTTAGTTATAAATAATTCATGGCCAACATTTTACTTTAATGGAATTATTCATAATAGTACTTTTATCATTCTTGTTATCTTAAAACCGATAATTAAATAAAGAAAAGCAAAATAAATAATAATTCATTCAAGATAAACAAATTCATGTTTTGCTGTAGCGAATGTCCAACACTTCGCCATTACAATTGCTTGTATTCTAAGTTAAATACTGTTTACTTTTATACAGTGTAATGTTGTTTATATTTCTAACGAAATATAGTTTTTTTTTCAATCAATTAATTTAAATATAATTTATTTAAATAACATTTATGAAATCAGAAATGTTGATATCTATTCAGCAAATCTGAAAGAATACATTAATTATAACTTATTATTATCTTTGCCTTATCCTCTATAAAAAACCGATATTACATAATGTGAGCATATTATTGGCCTATTTTTATTTTATGCATCTAATACATATATAATGCAAGTCATTTATTACACTTTTTTTCCATTTTAAGAAACCTAACCATGAGTGCATCTAAAAGCTGTACATGGAATGCGAAATTTGGACACCCTAGTGACGTGGACTGGAACCAAGAGACTGTTCACACACCCCAGAGAACTAAGCCGTGCAGCTGCAGCTGGAACTGCGGCAACCCCAAGAAGAGAAGGCAGCTGGTAGAGATTCTCTCAGACGTCCAGCGTTCACGGCACGCACTTCATCTGCTCCAAAAGAACACTTCTCGTCTACTCAAGTTCATCTACAAGTAAGTATTTCATTGAAACTACAAAGCAAATTAAATTTATTTAGTAGGTTTAAATATAAAGAGCTCGGTTGGAAATCAGGTAGGCGTCATGTACATCTATAGGAGTTCCCTCCATAATGTTTGACGGATTCGGTCGAAGTTGTAAACTTGCTTGATATAGAAGATTAATCCATGAGGATGGGCTTTTCCAAATTGTTGTTGGCACAAAGCTGATGCATTGAAGATGTGTTCTCATTTAAATGTGTTCAAATAGAATCTACTGAGTTTATCAACTCTAGACGCAGTATTTTGGTGTGGCGTAGTGTAATAATAGTAGCAAGAATATTAAAGCGATCTATATGTTTTTAGAAAGTTGTATATGTTCATGATAATTTTAAAATGTCGAAATTATTGTTCAGGGTTCTTTGGCATATTCCCTTCGTTAGTCATCAGGTTTTATGGATGTTCGTTCAAAATTGTGATGGCACAACTTCACTCACATACTACCCAAAACTGTAAGGGGGCATTGCTGTATTGTAATGTAATATAGAAGCAGTAATATAAATGCTGAAGTAATCTAGAAATACTTTTTTGAGAAATGTGTAGGCTGATGATAATTTTAAAGCTTTTAAATTATTGTTCCAAACGAACACAAGCAACTCATCTAAAGGCTTCTATTCTGAGAATGGGTACTATACATGTTTTCATTGGAATGCGCTTCATTTGAGTTTAAGGGAAGGATGCAATGTCATGTGAAAGGACTTCAGCTTTTGCCTTTTATCAGCCATTAGAAAAGTCCATGTCCTTCTCTTTGGCAATATTCGTTCAACATTTCGATGGCAAAACTTCACTCACATCCTTCCCAGCTCATCATCATCCAGCTCATTCATCATTCATTAGCTTTAAAGAGGCGCTACATAGTGGTGTAGTGTTGTGTGATGTAATATAATAGTAGTAGCATAAATGCTGAAATAAACTAGAAATTCTTTTTTGAAGAAAAGTGTAGTTACATGATGATTTTAAAGCCTCTAAATCCTTGTTCAGGATACTCTTCAGCCTCTGTATATTGGCAGTCATCAGCAACGTGGCCCTGCTTCTACAAGAGGCGTTCGACCAGGAATCCACTTTTATCAACACCATCAACAAGGACGTTGAGCTGGGAAGAGAAGAAGACCCTGGTTATTTCCCGGACTATCCTCAAATTACATTGTGCAGGAAGCCTTTTTTACAGAGCAGGTATGCCGTTTTGTATTCTTAAAAATATCTGGTTTTTGCTTTGGTTTGTCTTACAATAATTGCAATCTCATCATCATCATCATTATTGGCGTAACAGGCTCATGATGGGTCAAATCTGATTGCCTGCTGGTAGATTACTAGACAGGAGGTGTTTTCTTTTTACGGGTAGGGTTGTTTGCACTACGCTCAACTCTTCAGCCTAATCGAACAGGGACATAAGGTTTAAATTGGATAGCGACCAATCCATGCACCGCCGGGACACGAACTCGAAACCTGTCGCACCGAGCGTCATAGCGCTAGTCATTTTGGCCCTCAGGCTCCATAATTGTAAACTACTCACATTTAATTATATTTCTGAATCGATATATCCTGGTTTTTAATTCCTTAAAGGGTAAGCTTTTTTCAAATACCATTTATTTCTGGACAATTTTTTGTATTAAAATCAAGGATGTGCATTGATAATTTTATTATCCATAGGTTTTTATCTCGTTTTATTTATTTTTTATTTTAAAGTTAACCACTCAAGTTTCACATTACAATCAGAACTGCAATACTTTCATTCATCGCCATAATTGAGATCACTTTACAAAACATCACTGCTATTAACACTAAAAATGTCTTCTCTCTCTTACTTATGTTGGAAGAAATAATGGAAACGTAAATTGTCATAAGCATTAAATAACCCATCTATGGAAGATGGAAAAGCATTGAGGGGCCAATGTTTCTAAAACAAGGAAGTCAAAAAATGTCACCTGTTTACTTCAAACATTAATTTTTACATGTTTATAGACGTGGACATATATGGGTGGTCATCCTTATTAGTCGGTTATCATAAACATTCCGTCCCTTATACTTATTTATTTATTTCAGATTTCAACGACAGCTACCGGAACCTTGTGGAATATTCTTACTTGGCTTTGGGCTACCCTTTCATTCCCTTCACCCCTGAAGAAGTGAGCATGATCGTAGAAATTTCCATGAAGCTCGACCACGAGAAGCTGAAATCTGAGGTGCTTAAATTCCACAATCACCTGGAAGACATGGAAAAAGATTTCAACAACTGCAAAACTCCACTGTGGACTTTAATCTACAACACTTCGTTATGAACAACAGCGTCAAGTAGGTAGACATTTTTGAAGTCAGTCATCTTTCGTTAAAACATGCTACCTGTTTAGGGATACGCATTAATTTTTGCGCGTTTATGCAAATAATTTATCTTTTTAAATTTAAGTTTAGTTAAAAGTTTAAGTTTAAACATTTATTTAAAGTTTAAACAATTCAAAGAAAATTTGGTAAGATTCTGCAGAACTGAGTTGATGAGTGCAAATTAAATGAATTTTAGCAATCCTTTTTAAATATTAAAATGATTTTATATTAATTTAGTACAAATAAAAATTAAAAAAATTTTTTTATTTTATTTTAAATTAATTAATAATTAATTTAATTAATCCTTTATTTATTTTTATTTTAAAAAAGCATATTTGCTAAATATTACTGATATATACTGATACACATAAAAATGGTAATTATTAATTACCAATACTATTTCAAAATTATTAACGATGAAAGACATATCAATTGTTATTTTAATAATCTGTCTCCGGGCTAATCATGTGCATGTTTAAACATGACAAGGTATCCCTAAAGTAAAAAAAAAAAATAAATGTTTGTAATGAAACAGAAGTGCTGATTGCAAAATAATGGATTGTTCTGATTAATTCGAGTAATTTGATTGATTCGAGTAATAGACGTTTATTCCGAACAGATGCGAGGAGTTCTTCTTGTACTGCATCGCCCTGGTGTTCCCCCTCAACTGCTGCGACATCTTCCGACCAGGTGCTCACGAGCATGGGCCTGTGCTACGCCCTCATAGACAGCAAGGAAATCCTGCGGCTTCTTGAAAACGCGCCCGTCGACTTCTCTATCATCATTGACCTCTTCTCACCCCCGCATCTGGGTAAGATCATTTTATCAATTCCTCCTATTAGCTCACACTCTCCTATATATATCTTGTTCAAATTTTCAATCATTCATAAAACACTTTTTATTCATCCACTCCAGTTCAAGTACATTTTTTTTTAACTTGCAGTGGATGGCACTGGATGTTAATACAGTTTTTCCAAATATTAATTCAGTAATTAAATTTAATTGATTGATTTTAGTTTTTTTTAAGATTTAAGTTGCATGTATCTACCAATAGATGGCGCCAGATAAACTTAAAAAAATGAATGGAAATCATTTATAAAGTACTTTTCTACAATACAGTGGAAAAAAAAAAAAAGTAGAAATTGACTTAAAAATTTTTTTTTATATTACTTTTTTGTCTCATACTAGATATATAAGGTCGTAAGAAATGTTCTATTCGTTTTTCAATTGGAATAAAACTGAAAATTTAAAAAAATATATATTTGAGCATCAACTTAGTCATCAATTTTTGCAATGACTACAGCTTTTCGATGTCTTTTTATAAAAATTTATTTTTCTTTGGCCTTGAAATCATTTGTTTTGAAAAAAAAAACCTAACATAGCTTCATTTAATCTCTTCTCATGAAAGCCTAAATCTTGCAAATTGATTATATAAGATTCTAGATTAAGATGGATGAATCCTCATTTCATAGCCCCATTCTAGGAGACTTTTAGCCAATTTAGCAATGTTATGCTGCAGAATAGCTCTTTCTATTTTTAATTACGCTACATACAATCCCTTTGTCTTGTCGAATGCCCAATTAAGATATTACTAGCATATTTTTCACTATGTATCTATAAGGAAATTGTAATTAAAGTTCGATATAATACAATATCTTTCGATTGTAATGCAATATCTCTCGATTGTAATACAATATCTCTCGATTATATCTCCATTAAATATTGTCTCTGTACAATATCTCACGATTGTAAGGAAAGTTCTGTCAGTTTTTCAGTTGAAATAAATTTTCATATTTAACCATAAATACATTTATTTATTTAATCATTAACAAAGCCACTTTTCTTTTTAATGACTTTTTTAATTAGCTTTACGATGTGCCTTTTTTTTAAACAAAATTCATTTATTTTTGGTACAAAGAATCCAACTTTATTTCACCCTTCTCTCTGGGTTCCAACCGAGTCCTTCAAAATGATTTTGCAAGCTTCCGAAAAGATGATAATATGTTGGAGCAAGGTCGAGAGAATAGGGTAAGCGAAGCATCATTTTCCAGCCAAACTTTTTGTAGAAGATTCTTATTCTTGCAGCATGGGGTGTGGCATATTGATATGCTGCAAGATTCCTCCTTTTATGTTAGTCAACGAATATCATTTTGCCTGTAAAAAGAGATCTTAAGCATATTCGAGACATTTCTATAGTTTTTGAAGACTAAGTCTATCTCTTGCTCTTAATATTATTATAGCCTCTGATGATTATAGACCACTGTTTTATCATAGATAGAGTAGAATTTGAATTGATGCTATCATACCTTAATAATTTTTAAACAAATGGACAGAACTTAAGTTATAATTTATTTAGAAAAACTTGGGGCATTCTCTTATTGCTGGAGCAGAATTCATGTGTACTTAATTTTTTTTTTATTATTCCAAGAGAGGTCAACGGAAGAAGGATTCAACGTGTTCCTCAGCGACCCCAGCGAGACGTCGCTGCTCTTCCAGCCGTCGGAAGGTCAAAAGATCGTGCCGGGACTTGTCACCACGGTCAATGCCCAGCTGGTCAAAGTAGGCGAACCCTACTCTCAATTGTCTTACAAGATATAATATCTATCTATTTATCTATTTCTCTCTCTCTGTGTATATAATTTAATAATAGACCCTTTAATGAAGGACGAAAAACTCCCAAGTTTGAAATTAAGTAATCTTGGTTAATTTTTGTCACCCAGAAATAAAATTTTTTGTGTCACCTTTGTTAAAAAATTGAAAAGGGTAAATTTTTATTAAGTATAACTATAAGGAACAGGAGACTGTATAAAATTTAGATTTTTTACTTTTATTTTTTAAATATAAAGTTCCATAACATTAATTCTTGCTTACTTTAAAATAGGTTTGTAATTGGAAACATATACTTTTGATCGAAAGGTAGAGAAAGTAAAGACTAGGTACACACTTTAAGTGACTCCTTGTATATCTATCTATATTCTTTCTCTCTCTCTCTCTATATATATATATTCCTGTTCAGTTTCTATGACTTTCGGTTTCGTTGCCGCAACGCAATGCGTATTTTGTATCTTTAAACACATTGTTTCTACTTTTTTTTCCTTTTTTTTGAGAGGTCTGAATAAAAAACACTTCAGAGTTTTTATATTGGACGGTTTTGTTATTACGATGGTTTTGTTATGTAATTTGCGATAGTTATTACACTACACGGTCCTGCCTTCAGTTGTCCATCATGGTCGTCATATATGTATATATATATATATATATATATTTGTTGTTTCTTAATTTGGCTGGCCAAGCCCACGAGCCCATACGTGCTCAAAGGGAAGGAAGCAGCTTCTGTTGTGATGGAGCACCTGTAGGTACTGACTTCTGCTCCGTGACGCTCTTACAGTCAAAAGACTGGGACCTACGGCTTAAAGTGGATTCGAACCTCTACAAAGATCCATGGCTCCGCCGGGACTCGAACCCGAAACCTGTAGCACCGAGCGCCAGAGCGCTAGACACTCGGCCATTCAGGTCCCAAATGGGTGAATGCCAACGGCACGCGGTGTTCCCTGGTGGTGACCCACCCAAGTACTGACCGCGCCCAATGAAGCTTGACTTCGGTGGTCTAACGAGAACCGGTATATTCAGCATGGTATGGCCGTTGGCCATACATATATATACATGAAGTGTTCATAATTCCGATTTAAACATTAAGATTCAATCACAAAAATATTTAATTACTTAATTACGGCACACACATACAAAACAATTACTCAATAAACAACTAACACATAACAGCGCAGATGTTGTTGTTGCTAACGGCTTATAGTTTAACACGTTTACCATGCTTCTATTGTATGTACCGCAGTTGTGCGCTCCAGCAAGGAAATGAAGCGCCATCTAGTTTTCATGCCATGATGTTGTCAGCTGAATGCCATCCAGTTGGGAAGAAATTGTTGAAGGCCTCGTGTTTTATCCCACCGCCTTCACACACACATATTTATTATGTATAATATAAATATATTTATGTTTGCAATGATTATAAAAGTAAATTGCATCCTATATTTTTCATTTCTATATGCTAAAAGTTTTTATCGATAGGTTCTTTTTAATAATATATTGATCAAATTTAATCTCACGATTTAATTTCTAAAAATTGGATCACTTCAGATTCTAGTGGTTTAAAAAACGATTAAACTTTTGTTTGGATTCTTATCACTTTTATAATCATTGTCACACATTGGTTAGGATGGGGAAACAAATGAAAAGACCACCCTGAATTTCAAATTTATTAAATTTTATGCAAAGATTTTTTGCTTTTAAAATACATTCTAACATAATTTTGGTTTCATGAATAGTTAAATGTGTGATACATTTTAAAAGCATCATTTGTCAGCAATTTTAAAACAACCTTTTCTTCAATTCCTTCTATTAGCTCACACTCTCCCTATATATATCTTGTTCAAATTTTCAATCGTTCATAAAATACTTTTATTCATCCACTCAACTTCAAATACATTTTTTTTTTGAACTTGTAGTGGATGACACGTGATGTTAATACAGGTTTTTTTAAATATTAATTCATTAATTACATTTAATTAATTAATTTTATTTTTTTTAATTTAAGTTGCAAATATATACCAATAGATGGCGGCAGATAAACTTAAAATGAATGAAAACGATTTATAAAGGACTTCCTGCAATATAATGAAAAAAAAAGTAGAATTAACTTAATTTTTTTTTTTATATTACTTGTTTTTGTCTAGTTTAATGTTTGCTCGAAAATTTAAAACAGAAAACCTTTTTTATAATTATGAAATTCATTTACCCTGGTTATTAAAACTAATTCTGTTGCACTGACTACTAAATAAATTCATGAATTATTTTTGAGTTTCCTCAACAAGTGAAGTACCAATACTATCTAACATACTTGATTTATTATCATCCAATGCTGAACATAATTTTATGTTAATAAATGCTTAATATTATTTCATCATTATGAGTTAAAAATTGTCACTGAAAAATATTTAAGGCATATTCTATATTTTTTTTTTGTTTTACAGTAGAACCTCTTTGAGTCGAACCTCGAGAAATCGAAAACCTCCCCAACTCGAAAAAAAAAGTTGCCTTCCCTTCAAGCCCCCAAACCTCCATTACTTGAAATTTCAACCCTCTTTATGTCGAAATAGTTCAATCCCCACAAGCCATTTTTGGTATACATTTGCCCTCCGTAACTCGAAAAAAAAAAAGCCTCTATATCTCGAACATTATCAATGTTTGATTTTACAACCTTCACAACTCGATCATTTGAAACTAATTACCTCTATAGCTCGAAGAAAAACAAGTTACCGACATTAAGGATTTGCCGACAATGCACGTCATTGTTTCTTAGAAAACAATGTATCAGTATACAGTAAATAGAATAACCAATTCTATGAAATATTTTTATTTTTATTATTTCTAGTGATTTCATTTGTACTCTAGCGATAGAGAACGATCGAATTGTCTAAAGCAAATAAATAAATAATTGACTATTTTATTACATAATATTTTTAATTTTAAAGTTGTTTCGGAACTATTTAATTTTTTATTGTCGTACATAATATAACTTTTAAGTTGCAAATAAACATGTTCATTATCTCTGTAACTTGAATTTTTATTTATTTTTAACTCTCTAACTCAAAATAAGGTCTGAAAGAATCTAAACCTCTACAAGAGTATTTCCTTACAAAATCCGCGTATGGCGAAATCCTGCATAAGTCGAAAGCTCTATAACTCGAATTATTTGGCGTCTCCCTTGAAGTTTCGACTTACAGAGGTTCTACCGTATTTATCAAATATATATTTTGCGAATTTTGATTTTCCAAATGACAATGAAATGTCGGCATTGAATCTGATGTTCTAGACGGGCGTAGTGCTTTACACACGCCTTGGCACAGCCTGACAGTGAACTGTCCCAAGTGGCCTTTCAGTTCCGACCCACTGAATCTGAAGCCCCACCGCTATTCATACCGCACCTGCGACACCTACACCTACTTCATCAGCCTTCGTAAAGCCTGCAACTGTGAATCCGTCTTCTTCCCAGGTTGGTAAAAGGATAGCATTATAAATCTTTAAAGTGTTAGCGTAGATATTAAATAAATGAGCATTTGCTGTTTTCTGAGACTTGCAATCTTGCTTCAGGAATTCCCACTTTGCGGTATTGTCGACCAAAAGACATCTACATCTGCTTCACTGCTGCTACAATAGCGAACAACTGTGAGTATATGTAGAATCTGGTATGGTTTATTCAATTCCTTCTATTAGCTCACACTCTCCCTCTATATATATCTTGTTCAAATTTTCAATCTTTTATAAAATACTTTTTATTCATCCACCCAAGATCAAATACACTTTTTTTGAACTTGTAGTGGATGACACTGGAAGTTAATACAATTTTTCAAATATTAATTCATTAACTAAATTTAATTAATTATAATTTTTTTTTTTATATATTTAAGTTGCATATATCTACCGATAGATGGCGCCAGATAAACTTAAAAAAAATGAATGAAAATTATTTATAAAGGACTTTCTGCAATATAGTGTGAAAAAAAGTAGGAATTGACTTTAAATTTTGTTTTTTATATTACTTGTTTTCCTTTCAAGACACTTTTCTATTGATGGTGCAAATCTAGGTTGAATTAATAAAAATGTAACTGACAGCTTTAAAATGAAAAATCCACCCTTAAATTCAAATTCAATTCACCTTAAAGTTCAAAATCCACCTTAAACCGTAGGTCCCTGTCTAATATGACTGTAGGGCGTTGGGCTGACAACTCTATCCCTTAAGGTAGATTAGTATGGAATAAGAAATTGATAAATATTTAACTTTGTATAAAATTCAATGTAAATAAATACAAATTTAATTTTATTTATTAATTTTGTGACACTGTATCTGAATTAAGATATTAAATGGTTCGCATATAATTGTTCTCTATGCTAATTTATTTAATAAAACCTCTCTTATTTTAGTTACTGATCTCGTGAATATATGCCGGCAACCATGCATTGTATATAGGTACAAAAGTGAAGCCTCATACATTGGACTGGGTGGAGAAAACCTCAGGTAACCCACTTATTATTAAAGCTTCTAATAGTACCACTTTACAATTCTTCCAAGCTACTAAAAATTCCAATCAGCATCGAGTTTTTTCTTTCGTAGAAACAATATTTAAAATTAATACATTAAAATAAAGTTTCTTTTATAAGTTATTCACAAGCTGATTTTTACTAGTATTTTTAGAAAAATTCATTGGTGTCATTCATTTATTTAAATTCATTCATTTGTTTTACAAAGTATTTTATGTCACATGAATTCAAAGTAACTTACAGTGAATTTTAAAAAATGACAGCACAAAATATGGATTCAATTATGAGAAATATTTCAGATTCGTAAAAAAAAAAAAAAAAAAAAAAAAAAAAAAAAAAAACCGCTTTTCATTTAACCAAATTATACTCAAAATATAAAGTAAAAACACTTTTTAAAGTATGTTATGTTATATGAATGAAAGATAATAAGATATTTTAAAAGAACTCTTAATCGAATATGAATGAAGATTATGATGTAAAAATTCATCAAATACTCTCACTCAATCACTCACTCCTTCCCCTTCCTTCCTATCTTCCTTCCATCATTCAATCCTTCCCTTTCGTTCGTCCATCCTTCTATCCGTCCATCCGTCTCTTCCTTCCATCCTTCCGTCTGTCATTCCTTCCTTCCTTATTTCCTTCTGTCCTTCCATCCGTTCTTCCTTCCTTCCGTCCTTCCTTCTTTCCGTCCAGAATGAAAGAAGGAAGGAACGAAACGATGGAAGGAAGGAAGAAGGGACGGAAGGGGAGGAAGGAACGGTGGATGGAAGGAACGGATGGATGGAAGGACGGACAGAAGGAAGGAAGGACGGACGGAAGGATGAACGGACGGACGGAAGGACGGATGGAAGGAAAGGTTGGACGGATGGAGGAAGGTTGGACGGATGGAAGGAAGGTTGGACGAAAGGGCGCCGTTTCTTCCTTCCTTTCGTCCGTCAGTCACAAATTTTGATTCACTTATGAAAAATATTTCAGATTCGACAAAAAATTTACGAAACGCTTTTCATTTAACCAATTTATGCTCAAAAATATTAAGTAAAAACATTTTTTAAAATATGTCAGTCATTATGAATGAAAGATTATAAAATATATTTAATAAGAACTCTTAAACAAATATGAATAATGATTATTATGTAAAAATTTCATCGAATACTCTCTCTCTCCTCCCTCCCAGCTCTCTCCTTTCTTTAACAATATATATTATTATAAATTAATAATAAATATTATTTCACATTAAAATATAAAAATAAATAATTAAAGTTGATTATTAAAGTGTGTAATTAAACGTAACTATGAAATTAGATGTAAATTTCATAGTTACCTTTTTTATTATAAAACATCCTTCTTTTCCTCAGCCGCTTGGAAATCATGTACAATTCAAAGCAGTTTGTGAACCACGAGTACAGGACGGTCACTTTGTCAAGTCTTTTAGTAAGCATTGTTATTATATTGCCTGAACTATTTATGGTTGCCGAAATATTATGCATGTGGAGTTTTTTTAAAGTTTAAAAGTGTAATTGAAATATAACATTTAAACAGATTAAAAATTCATGCACTATTTGTGATACTAAAATTTTTAATATGTTTTTTTTAAAAATATATTTTGATAATTCACTCCATACAAAATTGTACACTTTAAAAACAATAGCATTTGACTTTGTCAGACATAAATTTTATTTGCTATTCTTAAAATCTTAGGGAACAATTTTTCTTTTGTTTACAATTATATTTTTCTTTTGGAGATTCTTGAACAGTTCATTTGGTCATGTAAATTTTGATCTATTTAACACTGCTATATTCATGTGGCTATTAAATTTGGCCATTCTTGTAGTAGTTCAATCAATTACTTCCTATATCTCTTGCATTATTAAACATTGGCATATTCCTGAGTTTATTCATCCGTTCTCGAATGCTCACACAAGATAAGTTGAAATTTGCCGAGCAGATTGATTTATATTGATTTTTTAAATCCTTTATTTATTTTAAATAATTTTAAAAAAATAGTAAAATAAAACATTTTTTTAAGAAATTAAACAGATTATAAGCAATCAGGTGAAGCATATTGTCATTGAAGTCTGTATTGTACAAGGTGATATAGTCATTTTATGAGTTAAAACTTAATTATGCTAGGACTAATTACCTAGGACAAAGAAAATGTAATCTCGTATTACTTTCTTGTCTTCACAACTCACATGTTTTATTCTCTAGGTCAAATTGGAGGTTCCCTCGGCCTTTATCTTGGAGCAAGTATAATTACTGTAGTGGAGATTGTGACTTTTGTAGCTTCGTGGCTGTGGTACAGGATATGTCCTTTAAGAAATATAAAGGTTCATCAAAATAGTACTCATTCTCAAAGAAATATGAAAGACTACAACTTATATAGTGATAATAAGATTACTTCTAATCTGCTAATGTGTCTTTCCATCCAAATTTTTAGCAAAATTTCAAATTGTATGAAAAACCATATCAAGCCATCATTGTTAAATCATTACTAAATTCCCCTGATGCTCTTTTGTACACTTCATCAAATTGTTTTGTCATGAAGGTGTCAATAACACAAATATTAAATAATAAAAAATTCTGAATGAAATATTTCAGTGTTTTATTAATCTATATTTCTGTAACTGTGTAATAATGTAACTGCGCCAATATCCTTATAATGAAAAATGTATATAAATAATTTAAATTAAGTTTTATACAATTTTATTTAAATTCATATATTTAAATCGCAATGGGGAACCAGAAAATATTTACTGATTATTCTGAAACTCTACATGCATGTTCCGTAAATGTCCTTCTAAGTTTTTCTGCCCGTAGCCGAAAGGAAAAATCTCAAACTTAAAGAGCAAATAAAATAAAAACATTTACACCCTTTTTGGTTAATTTCGCATATTTTTGAACTGGGAAATATTTACTAATTAATGTAAAACTTTTTCACATAAATGTTTGATGAAATTCCACAAATTTCAGTGCCAGCGGGTAAAAACAGAATGTTCCGCTTAATGACACAGCGCTTTTAAAGGATTGTGTTAGCAAACTGAAGTGTTGTAAACGATCATAACAGCATCAAAACCATGAAATTTATGCCGTTATTCATAGTTTCTTCAATCATATTCATTTCTTCTTCCTTTTCCATGAATTCGAGAATAGACTTTTGGATCTAGCACATCATAATTTAGAACAGCGGATATGCTAAAAAAGTAAATTTCTACAGCATCCATTATGTCACCACATATAATTTATGTAAGCGAATAGCAAGGAGAATATCATACATCAGAAGCTAAAATTACAAATGAAGATTGAAGTTCTTTAGATAATTGATGAGCAGACATAAAAATAGCTTTCTAGTTCTCAATATTTTTCCATTAGAAGAAGTTTTAAAGTTTTTAATTAAGTTAGAAATAAATTTACTTGAATTAATTTTTACAATTTTTTTTTAATTTGCTTGAAATAATTTTATTATTTAATAATTTAGATTGAACCAAGAAATCTCCTTAACCCTTGAAAATTTGAAAAGGCAGTGAAATGATTTCAAAACATCCTAAAAATTACGAATCCAGCATCTTTGTAAAATAGATATCTTTAAGTATTGAATCATGTTTAAGAGAAATGTTAAGAAATTTGCTTAAAAAGAATATTTCAAAAATGTTAGTTATCAATTTTAAAAATAAAGTTTAAATTTTACATTCTCTTTGCAGGGTTTTGGATAGCTAATACAAACCAATACATTTATAAAACTTCATTCCAAATCTAGATATATCAATTAACTATTAATGTGATTAGCATTAAACAAAAATTAACTATGAACAAGTTTTATAATATAAATATTTCAAGAGAGTGAAGCTTTATAATATTTAGAAAAATGTGTTACTATTTTTTGCAATAATAATAATAAAAATAGTAACTTCGATTAAGGAATTATAACTTCGTTAATTTAACTTCGTTATTATTAATAATTTTAACTTCGCAATTATAACTTCGCTAGTATTAACTTCGTTAATTTGCAACTGCCTAGGGTCAAGCAGTAATTTTGAAAATAATTTCCAAAGGGTTTAGGTCCTAAAAGGGAGAAATTGATATTAAGAGGCCTACGGGCTTAGAGAAAATTTATATGAACTCCTCCAGGCAAGTTTCGAATTCTCGTGTTTACAAAGAAGATGAGTAAGGTGAAATGCGTGGCAAGAAGTAGCCCCAATGGGTTCAAAGAGAATCATTCAACTTTCCAAATATCAATTTATAGAGGACATTGATATCCGGTGTTGATCTAACGAACCTCGTGTGTTTGCAAACATTAAAACAGAAACGCCATCATACTGGGTAAACAAGGGTAGAAAAGTAATCCTTCAAAACGATTCGCAAATAACTGAATACATCTTTGGACTTATTATCATTTAGCATCTAATTTTTTAATTTTCATATTATCAGTTTACATTAAAATCATTACATTGTACTATTTGCATACCTTATCGATCATATTTTCTCATCTATCAAATTTGTCTTTCCTCTAAGCAGGCGGGATATTTCATGTACATTTATCATGAAAAGTTCACCTACTATTAACAATAAATACTTATCACGAGTACTTGTTTAGTATAACGATATATGTGGACAGTGCCATCCATAAGTAGTTATAGTAAATGAATTTTAAAGTATTGGTGTTCATCTTTATTACCTTACGAATTTAATAATTAACGATTTAACGATTCATGAGTATAACGATATTTATGGACAGTGCCTCCATAAATAATTTTAGCAAACGCATTTTGAAGTATTGGTGTTCATCTTTATTACCTTACGAATTTAATAATTAACGATTTAACGATTCATGAGTATAACGATATGTATGGACAGTGCCTCCATAAGTAATTTTAGCAAACGCATTTTGAAGTATTGATGTTTATCTTTATTACCTTACGAATTTAATAATTAACGAATTAACGATTCATGAGTATAACGATATGTATGGACAGTGCCTCCATAAGTAATTTTAGCAAACGCATTTTGAAGTATTGATGTTCATCTTTATTACCTTACGAATTTAATAATTAACGATTTAACGATTCATGAGTATAACGATATGTATGGACAGTGCCTCCATAAGTAATTTTAGCAAACGCATTTTGAAGTATTGATGTTCATCTTTATTACCTTACGAATTTAATAATTAACGATTTAACGATTCATGAGTATAACGATATGTATGGACAGTGCCTCCATAAGTAATTTTAGCAAACGCATTTTGAAGTATTGATGTTTATCTTTATTACCTTACGAATTTAATAATTAACGAATTAACGATTCATGAGTATAACGATATGTATGGACAGTGCCTCCATAAGTAATTTTAGCAAACGCATTTTGAAGTATTGATGTTCATCTTTATTACCTTATGAATTCAATTATTTTGATTATTGAGTCATTAGTATTGATTGAAGTTTAATTAAGTAGTTAAAATTACTGTTATCTAAGACTAAATAAGAACACTTTAATGAAAAATTGTAATGTGAAATTATTTTGCAACAATTTTTGGTGCAAGAATATCAAGATATAATTTTTTCTTGTAATTGACATTGAAAAAGTTTTCAAAGAAGTTCCAATCTTTTATCATCTTAGTTGTTTACATAGGAACTTCACTACAATAGTGGTTTTGTTTAATTAAGAACTTCAGTAAATGATTATGAATCACTATGTAAGTGATGATATGATGCATTATAAAAGAATTGTTTTCTTTATTAATAAAATTATGTCGTTTCTAAGAAAAATTCGCTAAATTTTTATTATAAATTTTAACACACGTGATTGGAAATGCCTTAATTTTTGAAGCTTTGATTTTTCTGAAAACGTTGACAAACTCAACTCTATTTTGAGCAGCACTCATATTTTGCATTTATCGTTGGAAAAAAAGTCAAAGTCGTTCACTTTTAATTGCATGCATTGTAAGTTTCCTGTAATAAGTAATTTCCTGCATGTCTTTTTATGTTATTCATTCATGTGATTGTCTTAAACTTAAAAATTATTTTGGTGAGAGCTTGCGATAATTGAGTGTAAATCTCACTAAAAATTATTTTTTATCTAAGAGACATATATTACACTTCATGGACAAAATGAATAAAATCTGTAAGGAATTATATTGACAAACAATCAAATATGATATAATGAAAAAGATTTTTGTGCATTGCAGTGTGAATTCTTGTAAGGTTATCAAAGAATCCTATTAGAGAAACCTAAGGTTATCAAAGATGAAAAAGAGGTAAAAGTTGTCCACATTTATAGTAATCATTGTAGTAATCGAGTAATATAATTTTATAGTAATCGTGTAATATAATTTTATACTAATCGTGTAATAAGTAATTTACTGTAACATTTTTTACGTGAATCATTCAGGCGATTGTCTTAAACTCAAAAAATTATTTTGGTGAGAGCTTGCGATAATTGAGTGCAAATCTTACTAAAAATTATTTTTTATCTAAGAGACATATATTGCACTTAATAGACAAAATCAATAAAATCTGAAAAAGGAATTATATTGGCAAACAATCAAATAGGATATAATGAAGAAGATTTTTGTGCCTTTGCAGTGTGAATTTTTGTAAGGTTGTCATATAGTCTGTCTGATGAGTATAAGCTATTTTTGCTCTTTTAATAATATCTAAACATAAATGAATTATTACAATATTTGTTGTTGTGTTCAAAGTTGTCCACTTTTATTGCAAGCATTGTAAGTTTCCTGTAATAAGTAATTTCCTGCAATAAAATTAAGTTGAATGAGGTTTAAAATTGTATGCTAAACTGTATTTGTAGAAAATTGTTTATAATTCAAATATAAGATATGATTTAAAAAAATTTCAAATTCTGACCACTTTATGTTTTTTTTTTATGGAGTTTTTTTGAAATGCATAAATAAAATAGAAAGCAATTTTTTTTTATGTGTTTACAAAATTCAAGTACAGAAATTCATGAAAATTTACCTGTCCCCATAATTAAAAAAAAATGTTTTTATAAATAAAATAACTTGTTTAATACTATAATGAGTATATCTGCTAAAAATAAATGGAAAATGCTTATAGAATTTTTTTATTTTCATTTGTAATTTCTGAATAAGTAACAGTATTATAATTTTGATTATTCTTTTTATTCTAATTGTTTTTTCAGGACATTATTACAACTTCGTTGTGGATTTTTAAATCCACTTTTTCTGAAGAACATTTTCAAAATCCTCAATGACTTTATCCTTCATACTGCTCGAAATGGGTATTACCATCAGAATCCGTCACTTTCTTAATGCCCAGAGGTTTTCCAAGCATTATTTTTGAGTCGGCATCCACTGTTGCCACATAAATGATGGCCATAAGGCACAGGGCTACTGCAATCATCTACAAAAAAAAAGTGAAGATAATATAAGCAATCAATAATAATAATAAAATAAATTACAGTTTAAAAAAACTAAAAACACGCTTTTAGAGTTAATCAGACTAAAAAGTAAAAAATAATTGTTAACATAGGAAAATGACTGACGAGAAATGAATGTCACTGCTCTAAAAGCGTGGGGTGTTTTGTATGACATTTTTTAAACTAACTCTGAATTTCGGAATGAAACTATTGAAAAAATTATAACGATTAATATCGAGCACCCCACGCTTTTAGAACAGTGACATTCATTTCCTCGTCAGTCATTTTATTCTTATGTTAACAATTATTTTTACTTTTTTAGTTCGATTAACTCTAAAAAAAGCGTGTCTTTTAGTGTTTTTAAACTATAATATTTAAATGAGGTCCCGGTACGGAGGACTGGAACTATAGTTCTTACAATAATTTAATTGTGAGTAAATCAAAGGCTAAATGCGAATAGGTCGAGCCAGCAGGTTGCGAACAGGGAATGTCATGATCCGTAGTCAGGCCTGTTGCCCGTTATCCGTTGCAGCCATTGTCCCACGGTTTGAATGTCATAGGTACTTTTATTCTACATGGTTTAAATTGCTCTTAGGGTTAAAAATAAAAATCACTCATCCTGGTGATCCTAATCATGATGATAATAAACTTATCAAAATATTTTAGTGTCATCGATAATTGATAAGTCTACAACGTTTAAATTGAATCTGATCGCTTAAAGTAGGGCAAAACCGAGCCCAAAGAGCCAGTTACAAACAAACATTCAGGTGAAACTAATAAAAGCGTATTAAAAATATTAAATTTTCTACGTAATTCATAGAAATCTTGTTTGAGATCAGCATCCATTGTAAATTATTTTAAACTCTTAAATCATTTTTTCCTCCAGTTTCGATAATTACTGGTTAATAAAATAAATAAAATATAATGAATTCTAAAAATCTTTTGCAGATAAAGAACATATTAACTCATTCAGACAAAGAATTATATGTGTTTACTACCAGAATGCCCAGTTTTAATTTTAGTTTAATTCACTAAATGATGTTTGCATGAAAAAAATATTTTATAAATATTATATATATACATATATTCTTTTTAATTCCTACTATTAGTTCACACTCTCCCTATATATATACATATTGTTCAAATTTTCAATCGCTCATAAAATACTTTTTATTCCTCCACTCAATTTAAATATACATTTTTTTTATCAACTTGTAGTGGATGACACTAGATGTTAATACAGCTTTCTCAAATAATGTTCATTCATTAAATTTAATTAAATAATCTTAGTTTTTAGATTTAAATTGCATGTATCTAATAGTAGATGGCGGCAGATGTAGGGGAAAATTTCAACTTTTTTTTTTTGTAAAGGACTTTTTGCAATATAGTGAAAACAAAATAGGAATTGACTTTTAAAATTTTTTTTTATATTACTTGTTTATTATTTATTTTATGAACAAAATAAAATAATATTATAATAATATTATTTATAATATATATTTATAAATAATATATATATATATATCCTTATAATATATATATATATATTTTTTTTATATTAAGTATTATATAATATTTTATAAGTATTACATATATTATATTATATTTGTATATATATTACAAAAACTGATACAGATCTGAAAGTACTCTAGAAATATTTTATAATTTTGAGTGTTTAACATTATATAAAAATATATAATTCGGAATATTATGTCACATTTTATTTTTTCGAATGTTGCAATGTATGCTAATGTTAGTCACTTTATATATTTATTCTCTCCGATTTATATATATTTATGTTTTCCTAATTACCCTAACTATACAATCTGTCATAAATACATTGAATAGTTATAAAAATATTTAATATAATATTTTTTATTTTTATTTATGCAACGAAAATCGATTTATCGATTCTTATTTATGTATCTTTTATTTAAAATATAAGACGAATATTATATTTATTTTAGCTTGATTTCATTAATTATCTAACAGAATTTATAATATTTTTTATTTAAGGAAAAAGTAAAATATACATTTAGATATATTACAGATTGAAAATTTTTTTTTTTCTAATGCAGCTGGCAAACACACAGATTGAACAATACATAATACATTTTAGATTGAAAATTCTATAATTATTATAAATATAAATTTATCAAACAATTATGAGAATAAAGCAAAGGCTTCATTTATGTATCGAAAAATGAATGGAAAAGATTTATATAATTTTTTTTTATTTTCAATTAAAAAGTTCAGAAGAAAGGGTACTAAAAAGTTTTGATTATTGTTTTAGCTGCTAATTATTTTTAAAGAAATTCTTATAAATATTTGTTGCTGATTTTTAAAAATAATCCATTTTTTTGAAGAACCTTTTCTAAATATTCAAGGACTTGATCTTTCATACTACTTGTATTTAATATGACTATCATCATCAACACTATCTTATTTTAAATGTATACCAAAATTTTAATTTATTTTAGGTAGATTTCATTAATTATTTAACGGAAATTTTTACATATTTTATGTAATGAAAAAGTAAAATATAGTAAATATATTTTACATTGATTAATTCTATAATTAGTATAAATATAAATTTAACAAGAAATCATGAGAAAAAAAGAGCAAAGGCTTTATTTATGTATCAAAAAATGAATGGAAAATGTTTATATAATTTTTTTTATTTATAAATTATGAGCGAAAAATGGTACTGAAATTTGTATTATTATTTTAGGTGCAAATTATTTTTGAACAAATTTTTATAAATATTTGTTGCTTATTTTAAAAATAATCCATTTTTTTCTGAGGAACATTTTCAAAAATGAGGAAAATTTTTCTTTCATAATGTTTGTATTTAATGTGATCATAAGAATACACTCATATGCATAAAAACTACAATGTTCATCAAATTTTACATTAATTTTAGTTTGAATTTATTAATACTTTAATGGAAACGATTATACTTTTTTTTATAACGGAAAAGGTAAATATTATAAATATATCATATCACACTAAAAACATTTTATAATTGAATAAATAAAATTTTAAAAGTTAAAAAACCTGAAATTTGTTCGGCAAATTTCAACTTATCATGTGTGAACATTCGAAAACTGATAAATAAAGTCAGGAATATGCCAATGTTTAATAATAACAATTTAATTTAACAAGAGATATTACATGAAGTAATTGATCAGAATGCTACAAGAATGGCCAAATTCAATAGCTACATGAATATAGCAATGTTGAATAGATCAAGAACTTCATGAAAAATGAATTGTTCAAGAATCTCTAAAGAATATACAAAAGTAAGATAATGTAGTCGTAAATGAAGAATGAAGTAATCCAAATTCTACAAGAAACGTTATCACATTCAATAGCCAAAAGAATATATCAAAGTTTGAAAATTCTAGGCATAAATGAAGTATGAAGTATTCCAAATACAATAAGAAGCACTATATAGCTCAATAGACACAGAAAATGCCAAAAAGTGATAAATGTGAAACTTCAAGAAGAAGGAATGGATCAACGCACTACGAGTACTTATAGCCATTGGAAATACAAATGTTTTAAATCCCAAGCCAAATCATGAAAAGTGATTCAAAACCATGCTACAAAAACACTTCAATGAAAAAGCCAAATTCTTCAGAAATTTCCTAAAGACTAACGTTATTCACGAAGCATCTCAAGAATGAAGGGGCCCAAAGTGCCATTTTCAGCCAACATTTGCAATGGAGTTTTATTTACTTGGCCGTCGTTTTCGGACAACGTTACGGATCCTTAACCAGAACAACATCATTTTCACACATGATAATAAAAAATTAGGTGGAAAAGGCGTGACTTTCTATAGATTCTGCGATTATATTTAATAAGTTTAAAACTCAAGTTTAAATTTTTAAAAATGAAAGTAATTTATTTCGATACGAAACACTTTTATATTGAATTATTATTATTTTATGATTTAAAAATGTTAATTGTTAAGCAAATTTCTACATCATATATGAATCTTTAAATAGAAGTATTAAAGAAATTTAATTTAAAAAGAATATAGAATAACTTTTCAGAAAGTACGTACCAAAAGTTTATTCATTTTGACAAGTAAAACTTTTATTAATGAAGAATGATTTTAAATTATTTTAATGATGAAGGATTTATTAAATCATTTTATTAATTTTTTAATTGGACACTTTCATATATTTTTGTAACGAAAAAGGAAAATATTTTTAATAAATTATGTACACTAAAATGTTTAATGTACACTAAATGCTTAAAGTAATTAAAATGTTAAACACTGTCATGTTTAAATGTTTTTAGAATTGGAATAAAAACATTTAAAAAAAATCAGGAAGAAATACTTTTATAGAATCAGCATTTATATTCAATACGTTTAAAATTCAGGTTTAAATTTAGAATTAAAGTAATTTATTTCAATACGAAACATTTTTATATTGAATTATTATTATTTTATGATTTAAAAATGTTAATTGTTAAACGAATTTCTACATCATGCATAAGTCTTTAAACAGAAGTATTAAAGAAATTTTATACAAAAAAGAATATAGAATAACTTTCAGAGAGTACTTTCTACTAAAAGTATATTCATTTTGACAAGTATGTCGAAGTACAAATGCTGTCTATAAAATGAGCGAATAATCTAGATCTTTTTTATAGGAACATTTCGTTTAAAAACATTTATTAACTTTTTTTATCCCTTATCGGAGATTAATAGAGAATAAAGTAGAAACAACCAAAATTTTACTGCAGATTTATTATCATAGCTAGATGCATTAGAAATAAAAACGTTCAATTGTCTTGATATAACGTTTTTGCTAGTTTATGTAATAGAGAACTCTCGAAATTATTGCAAATAAGTTGATTGATATTTGTTTTGGTGTACTTATTGAAGTACAATAAAACGTTCACTTAGATGGCAATCTCTTTTGTTTTTGAGATTTATATGCTCTTAAATTACGTTTTTCATAGAAATGGCGTTTATTTAACTATATTTGTATTTGTTTATCGAAGTAAGTATATAAGTCATAAAACTTTAGTTCTTAATATATTGTCAGTACTTTTTATATTTATGTGAGTCTGTATAATTTTTTCCAAATGAATTTTTTAAGACATTTATTAAAAATTCATGAATAAATCATCTATGTAAAAATTGTTCTAGAATAATCATAAAAGTTTTAGGGAAAATCTCATTTAAAAATACATGTATGTTTATGAAACTGCACCAACATAAAGGGCCCCTTAAATAAAAGCACATTTAGAATAAAGAGGAAGATTGCCATGGTATGCAAATTATTTAGAATTTTAAAGTGAAATGCGAGTGTCAATTAATTAGTGCCTTCTGATTGAAATTGCCAGCAGTATGTATAGAGGGCTATAGAAGAAAGTATTATATATAATGTACTACTGTGTCAAAAGGTAAGACTAATTTTCAATCTGAAATTCCCGAGGCTTATGAAATTTCATTTTTAGGTTGTTGGCCCTGTCCTTGACATCTATGGGAAATTTGACGTCAAAATATTCATTTAGTGTTTGAGTTACGCTTAGCTTTGTGGGAGACGCTAAAACTGATTCCGGCGATTTTTGAAATGTCTGAATTCATTGAGCAGTTAATTTTGTTTGCGGAAACGTATAGAATGTTGCAGAAGGCCTTCGGTGAGCATTCCTATATCGGAAAGAATTGTTTACAAGTGGTACAAACAGTTCAAAGAAGAAAGATAACGCGTTGAAGACGAAGAGTCGTCTGGTCGACCCTCAACTTCAACCGACGAAGCTCACATTCAAACAATTAAAGATTTACTGTTTACAAACCGTCGATTTACAATCAGAGACCTTGCTGATAATGTTGGAATTTCAAAAGGATTGGTCAATTCCATTTTGGGCCTCAAACGCGTCATTCTTGATTGATACCGAAAACACTGAATGCGGCAGCTGACATTGCATTGATTTTCTTGACTTTTTCACCACAAATGAAACCCATATAGTTGGACAACCACCGTATTCACACCGTGCGACTTCTGGCTTTTCGCTAAACTCAAAAGACCACTCCGGGGACACCGTTTTGAGTCGATTGAAGAGATTCAACGTGAATTGGCACGCGCTTTGGAGACCATACCTGCCGATGACTTTTTACCATGCATTGAGGATTGGAAAAAAAGTTGTCTTAAGTACATTGTGTCCGGAGGGGATTACTTTGAAGGCGATGAAATAAATTTGGAAGAATAAATAAAGTTTTTGAAAAAAACAATTGGTCTTACTTTTTGGCACATTAGTATTGTCTTTTGATAGTTTCATCTTCAGTCACTGCTTCTTAGAAGGCAAAGAGCAGCATGCCAACATATAAGAGTCCCAATCAATGACCAGCTTAGAGAAAAAGATCTACTTTATTGTGAAATTGCAACAACAACGATAAAGGAATTTCGCAGACGACAATACATTATTGATATTGTTCCTCTGTAGCCGTTTTTTCATACATACGTGAATTTTTTAAAATGAGGTTTTCTCTATAAAAATAGGATTATTCAAAGAACAATTTTTTTCCACTGTTATTTATTTATGAATTCTTAATAAATACCTTAAAAAATTCATTTGAAAAAAATTGTGCACATTCGCATAAATATAAAAGTACTGACAATTTATTATGAACTAAAGCTTTATCACTTATATGCTTACTACTATATACAAATACAAATGTAGTTAAATAAATGCCTTTTCTATGAAAAACGTAATTTAAGAGCATATAAATCTCACAAAAACTTTTGTTATCTGAGTGAATGTTTATTGATCTTCAATAAGTACACCAAAACAAATATCGATACACTTATTTGCAATAATTTTGGGAGTTCTCTATCTAGTAAAAACGTCATATCAAGACGATTGAACGTTTTTATGTGTAATGCATCTAGCTATGACAATAAATCTGCAGTAAAATTTTGGTTTTTCTACTTTATTCTCTATTGATCTCCAATATGGGATTAAAAAAATATATTTTTTATAAAATGAAATGTTCCTATAAAAGATTGAAATTATTCGCTCATTTCATAGACTTCAGTTGTGTTTCGACATACTAGTTGACTTGTCAAAATGAATACGCTTCTCGTAAGTATTTTTGAATGTTATTCTATATTCCTTTTTTATAAAAATTATTTAATACCTCTATCTAAAGACATATATATGATGTAGAAATTCGTTTAACCATTAATATTTTTAAATCATAATAATAATATACTCATATCCATAAATTAAGGATAATGAAGTTCAGTCAAAGAAAGAGACAGAAGCAAAACAAATTTGACTTATTTGTAAAGTCTATTTATTAAACAAAAGGTAAAGAGCAAAAAAGATGCTATATGTTTGACATAATTAATAAAAATTGCGATTTTTACTCCCTAGAGCAAATTTCAAAAAAGAACCTATTTACAAAAAAAGCAGTATAACATGGTTAGTACGATGGTTAATATGGAGTATGTCTCCCGGACGATGCAATACAGGCCTTACAACGCCTAGGCATGCTGAGTATCAAATCATCAATCTGATCTTGGGGAATATTACACCACTCATCCAGCAATGCCCTCCGAAGTTCCGGTTGACAGGTGGGAGGGGGGTTGACGGGCTGCAATTCGTCGGCCAAGCCTATCCCACACATGCTCTATTGATTCAAGTCCGGTGAGTATGCTGGCCAGTCCATACGGGTGATATCCTCCAATTGAAGGCATTCGTCTACAATGTTTGCACGGTGAGGACGGGCGTTGTCCTCCATAAACAGAAATTCAGCACCCAAGGCGCCCCGAAACAAACGTACATGTTGTTCCAGAATGACATCCCGATAGTTGTGGCCTGTCATCGTTATACTCTGAACATGCAGGTCAGTTCTGGAACCAAGAATAATTCCTCCCCAAACGAGCCATCCTGCACCACCGTAACGGTGTCGTTCAATGGTGTTCTCTTGGTGGTAACGGTTCAATTTCTGTGTTATTCTGAATTATCCTTAATTTATGGACATGAGTGTAATTTAATATTTGTATATTAAAAATGCTTCGTACTAAGATGAATTGCTTTTAATTCTAAAAATTAAGCTTAAATTTTAAACTTATTAAATGTAATTGCGGAACCTATAGAAAGTCTTTTCTCTAGTTTTCTTTTTAAATTTTTGTTCATTCCAATTATATTATTGTTTAGTGTGACATGATACAGAAAAAAATATTTTCCCTTTACATTAATATTACATTACATAAATATATAATAATATCCCTTTAAAATTAATGAAATGAAATTAAAATAGATATTTTTTTGTTCTAATGCAGTTGGCAAACACTTAGACAATTGTCTTGGCGCTGCACAGACGTTATTCACTTTGCATTATCCAGGGGGCGCGTGTAACTTGAAGATAAGCTACGGACGCAGAGTAACACTACCTCCGAAACGCTCTACGATCCTGTTAACCAGGACCTACGGTTTAAAGTGGATTCCGAACCACTACAAACATCCATGGTACCATCGGGACTCGAACCCGAAACCTGTAGTACCAAGCGCCAGCCACTCGGCCACTCAGGCCCTAAATAAAATAAATATAAAATTCGGCATTGTAAATAAAATAACATTTCGCTTATGATAGAATTGTGATGGCCATACTCAATACAAGCAGCTTGAAGGATAAATTCTGTGAATACTTTGAAAAATGTTTCCAGAGAAAGTGAACTATTTGAAAATTTCTCAATAATTTGCAATATTAATTTATCGAAAAATAATTATTAAAATTTTTATATCATTTTTATTCGGAATTTATAATGGAATTAAAATTTTCTATAAGCCCTTTTATTCTTATTTCGTTTTATAAAAACATTTGCTTTTTGACTTGATTTCTTGTTAAATTTTTATTATTTCGAGTTATACAATTTTTCAATGTTACACTGTAATTCTCCTATTTTTTTTATAAAACACAATTTCCATTAAATAATTAATGAAATCAATTTAGAACAAATATAAAATTCGTATTAATGTTTAAATACGATGATGTTTGTGCTTATTATATTTCGATATAAAAAAAAAAAAAAAAACTATACTTGCTATAGTAAAAATTTTTTTAAATATTCAAGATTTTTTATGACATATTGGATAATGCAATTAGGATTGCGGATATGAACATTTAATTTCAAAAGAAATACTGAAGCAAATGCATAAATATTGCAAACATTACTCAATATGGCTACATTAGTAAATATAACATATGACATAGTACTTCAAATTATACATTTTTATGTAATGTAAATATTCACAATTTTTAAATATCTTTCGATTATTTGATATTTGTTAGTTTTATATAGTTAGAATATAGCTAGTATAGTTAGAATATTCTTCCAGTTTTCGTGATTTTAAATGGTATTATATCAGCAGAATATTTGTGAATTAATTATAGTTTATTTTATTTTTAATAACGAGTATTTCCATGATCCTGAGAAAAATAACAGTAAAGAGTTTAAACTGACTTAAAATGGGTGCAGGTGAATATCAAGAATTCTTATGAATTACGAGGGTAGTCTGAAAAGTTTCCGACCTGAACTTGTAGATGGCAGCACTCATCAACAAATGAGATGAGGCGTGTTTGCTCATGCGCCGAACGTTACTCGCCTAAATTTCAGTCATTTTGCACGCTAAGTTGTTGTTTGAGTTAGTTATTGTCGGTGTTTTTTTGTGAAAATGGAAAAAATTAAGCATCGCGCTGTCATTAAATATTTATTTTTGAAAGGCAATTCGCCTACACAAATCAAAGACGAGTTGGACGTTGTGTATGGGGAATCTGCGCCATCATTTACGGTCGTTAAATTTTGGACGACTGAATTTAAACGTGGTCGTACCAGCTTGGGTGACGATGAACGTGACCAAAAACTGGCACTTGTGACGATAATATCACTCAAGTTCATCAAATGGCGCTAAACAACCATCGAATTATAGCTAGAGAGATAAAAGAGGTTGTGAAGATTTCCAAAGAAAGTGTTTGTCACATATTGAAACACGATTTAGGAATGAGAAAGTTGTATACGCGTTTGGGTGCCGCGCTTGCTCACTTTGGACCAAAAACGTGTTCGAGTGAACATTTTCAGCGCCCTGTTGACACAATTTAGGAGCAATAAATCAGAATTTTGGCGCCGGCTAATTACTGAAGATGAAACTTGGACACACCACAACACCCCAGAAACAAAACTCCAGTCAAAACAGTGGATTGCAAAGGTGAAATCGGCTCCACAAAATGGCAAAGGCTGTTCCTTCAGCTGTACAAGTGATGGCAACAGTTTTCTGGGACAGTCATGGAGTAATTTTAACAGATTATCTTGAAAAGGGGAAAACTATTACAGGAGTACATTATGCTTCCTTACTAGACAAGCTCATGGTAGAAATTGTGAGAAAATGGCCGCACTTGCAGAAAAATTTTTGTTTCACCAGGACAATGCACCGTCTCATACCTCAGCGGTCGCCATGGGGAAAATCCAGGAACTGCGATTTGAATTGCTTGACCCACCCTCTTTACTCACCAGATCTACCCCCAAGCGACTTCTTTTTTGTTCCCTAAGCTAAAAGTTGCGCTTGAAGGACGGAGATTTTTGTCAAATGAGGAAGCCACCGCCTTCGTAGACAACTATTTTTCAGAGAAAGACACCGAGGGTATTATTTGAATGGGTTGAAGAGATGGGAGCACCGCTGGGAGATGTATATAGAGTTACCAGGAGATTACATAGAAAAATAAAAATTAATTTGACAAAAAAATGTCTTTTTTCTTTGTTAGGTCGGAAACTTTTCAGACTATCCTCGTATATAGAAAACAATATTTTTAATTATTGATTGCTTATATTATCTTAACTTCCTTTTGTAGATGATCGCAGTTGCCCTATGTCTTATGGCAATCATTTACGTGACATTAGTGGATGGCGAGATGCATGCAGAGGTTGGAAAACCTCTTTACATCAAGAAAGTCACCGATTCTGATGGCCATACCCAATACAAACAGTATGAAGGATAAAATCACTGAAGATTTTGAAAATGTTCTTCAGAAAAAGTGGATTTAAACATCCACAACACGGTTGTAATAATTTCTGGAAAAATAATTAAAATAAAAAAAAATAAATAAAATTATAGCATTATTAGTTATTCGAAAATACAAATGAAAATAAAAAAAAATTATAAGCATTTTCAATTTATTTTTGAATATACATTAAAGACAGCAAAATAAATTTTGTGTATAAAAAAATGTACTTTTTAATAGAGGAGACAATTAGACGTTGAAATAAAATATGAATTTCTGAATTTTCATATGTAAGCCCATTGAAAATTGTTTCCTTACTTTAATTTTAAGGATTAACTTTCTAATTTATTTATCCATAAAATCTATAAAACCATCAAAATCAACACAATTTTAATTTTTTAAATCAAAGTTTGTATTTTAATTATGAACTGCTATTCTACAAATGTAGTTTAGCATACAATTTTAAATCTCATTCATAGTAATATTTTAGAAATGCTTTTTTTCACAAAATAATAATGTTTGCTTAACTAGTCACTTAAACTCATTTTTAACTTTAAAAATGTAAACTAGATTTAAAAATCATCGAAAGGTCGCAATTTTAAAACAATACACAAGTACTATTATTATTCTTCATAGAAGTCTGTAAGTAAATCAAAAGTAAGTGAAGCATTTGAGGGTATCTGTTTGATGATTCCATAGGGCAAAGTTAACTTAGCAAAAAAATTAGTATTGTAAATGTAAGATATATATGTTCGAAATTATTTGAGCAGATTAGAATTCCCTAATAGAACGTCCAGTTGGGAATGGAAATAAACATTCGAAACAGCATTTAAATAAGAACAGAAAATCTGTATATGAGGATAATATATGAGATCACAGAACGTAAGTCGAAAGTATTAAAAGCTTCGGTTTGTCGCTCTACGGTCATCTTGTACAGACTTTGGGCTAAACAGACCGGGAACTACAGTTTAAAGTGGATTCCGTCATTACTTTATGGATATCATTTGGTGGATTACTTTATGGATATCATTGGTGGATTACTTTATGGATATCATCGGTGGATTACTTTATGGATATCATTGGTGGATTACTTTATGGATATCATTGATGGATTAATTTATGGATATCATTGGTGGATTACTTTATGGATATCATTGGTGGATTACTTTATGGATATCATTGGTGGATTACTTTATGGATATCATTGATGGATTGCTTTATGGATATTATTGGTGGATTACTTTTCATCGTTCATTGGTGAAAAGATCCTTGGGAGAACAGATGTTGACTATTGTAAAAGTTTTATGTGGAATATTGATAGTCGAATATATATGTAGAATATTGTATTGGCTTGAATGCCATTGTCTGAATGAGAAAGATTGCCAAGATTAAAAACACTGCTAGTCGACTACAATCATTGTATTGCAAATAAAAGCCTTCATCTTTTGTATTGTCTGATCTCACAGTTCTATATATATTAGTTTACCAGGTAAGTGATATTGTTCTTCGGAATTAAGGAATGTTTCATGTATTGTAAAAATTGACATGGAAGAAAAAAATTTGAAGCAGAAAGAATCGTTTGGCTCGGTTACTACGGGAGATCCATTATAATATTTTAAACATTGTATTGAATAAAAAAAAAGAAAAGTTTATGCAAATGGAAAACAATTTAACGAATAAAAAATGAGCCTAAATCACTTATTTAGTGCTCTGCAACGATAGTTATAAATGAATGTTAGAAAAAGAAAGACTGATTTGGATTTGTTAATTTTGTTACTGTTCTATCGAAATATTGCAAGACCTCGAGATCCAGTTTATGGATTATATTTTTTTCATATCTTTAAATGGTGGAATTGGTGTTGTAATTGTAGTAGAACAGAGTTTTTTTTATAGCTTGACTTAGGGAGGAGAGACTTGTTATTTTTTCGGCGAGTGTTTTAATTGATTCCTAAATAATGAAGGCATGTGCCTCACATATTTATTTGACAAATTTTGAATTTCCATTTCTGCTGTTGAAATAATTTTGTAATTGCATCCTGTGTTATGCAATTGGAAATAGTTCCAGCTTTTACTTTTGAGGATAAAAGTCTTCCTTCGGAGTGCGATAAAATCTCCGAGCTTCAATAAAAGAAAGTTCATTCAGATTTTTAAATCTTAAAAAGTTTTTTCTTTTTACGTTTAGAACAACTGAAGTGTAACTTTGTGTTTCCTACTCAAATTGACATATTTGGGAGTTTTAGATGCGTATGATTACAAAGAATGTTGGGTACCGTAGTGTTCACAGACGACTGAATTTTCACATTTTGTAATTGGCTGATATAGGAATGACATCTTTTGCACTGATGGGGTTTATCGTAAAGCAGATTAATTATTTGTAATGTCAGACATAATCTGACATATTCTAGTAAGATTGATCCTAAAATTGTAACTGATACGGTAGTTGAAAAGATAGGCTTTGCTCATTTTTCAGCAAATTGTCGAAGAGATGTAACGGAGAAGTTGTTTTATTCTTCCAATTTCATTGAAAGGCATGCAAGTTATATATCTATCAGATATCGTGAAGTAAGAATCTGGTGGAGATATTTTCAAGGTAAAGAGATGCTTTGATTTTAACGTCCAGAATGGCTTTCAGGTTTGCCAATTTTCTGGCGATATCGAAAGGAGTACTAAATAAGATTAACTTGCCATTTATCCATTTATACTTTAGTTACTTTTGGCGTTTTATTATTATTTTTTTTATGTACTTTCGGCATTGCTCCATTTGAAACATGAAGTACAAAGAGAAAGAAACGACGGCCATGGTGATATGTAATTTATAAATTTGAAAGGATGCTACGTTGAGATATGAAATTATGATATGCTTCGGAGGTGTGGATGTTGGTAAGTATAATCCATAATATTAAGGTGTATTTTGCAGTCTGTCATACCAAACTCTAAACTCGCCCACTTAAAGTGCAGGCCCTTCAAGGATTAAATGAATTTACTAACGAAAACGTATAGAAATAAAACATAAATATAGAATAAATAGAAATTAAATATAAATACAAGTGGCATACCTTAACTGAAAACTAAATTTAAAAAAAAGCTATACTACGAATTAAACTTGACACAAAATCAAATGGATAAACTGTGGTAACCGCAACTCTCAACTTAACCGCTTTTCACACACGCACAAAGAAGAAGAAAAGAATTGCTATTGTTTGGGACCTTGGTCTACACATAAACATTGTGAGTAGAGAGACGATCTCAAAAATATACAATTTTAATAAAAAAAAAAAAAGAGAAATTATGGCAAAAAGGGGATGACCACTTTTCATGGTATCGACCATCAAAGCCTAAAACGTCATTTTTAAAATTTACGCTTTCCAAAATCATAGGTAAGTGATTTTTACTAAACTTTATTTTTATATCAGTTCATGTTATCTTGCAAACCTCTTTGAGATTTCTGTATTTGTGTTGCAATAGGGACATAATGGGTTTACATAAATTTAACAGATTCAAAATATTACTTATTCTAAAAGTTGAATATAGAAGGATATAAATTCAATTGGTTTCACTTTGACATTTTTGTTGATTTTGTATTTCGTGTCATGAATAGAAATAAATATTTAGTATGTATAAATGAATAAACAATACTCAGTAAAATGTGAATAGCGAATAGCTATTTCATCAATATTTACTAGAAAAAACCTTTTTTTAAATAACTGTTAAATTAATACTTATTGATTTCTTAAAAAATATTAAAATGTGATGTTTATAGGCTATTATAAATAGATATTAAGTTATATAATATATATTTCTAGTCATAGTAGTTTCTTATTAAAAATTACATTGGATTTATGCTCGGATATTTCTTCCATAAAAAAAGTTTTGTTCATATCATTTTTTCGTTTGGCGAATCACATTAATACGCAAAGATGTATCAGTGTGCAGCTCTATGTTCACAACTACATATTTAACACTAATATACGTGTAGTGTGAATTGCTTGCTTTTTATCTTTTATTAAAGACAAAAATTTTTCAATTAAATAATCTACTTCCAGTATTTCTCAAATGATACATTAGTTAAGCTTTTATACACATTAGAATAAATGGAATTTTATCTTAAATAAATATACCTAAACAATAAAAGATATTTGAAAAAATTCTTTTTGGATAATTCCTTATTAACAATATTGTTATTTTCCTTTTTTTGAAGTATTTATATATTATATTGTTGTATGCCTTTTTTCATGTCTTTTTTTGTGTAGACATTTGAACCAATATGAAACAATTAGTAACTTATCTTTATTCTATTCAGATAGTATGGATTTTAGAGCTTTAAATGCCAAAATAATATGCCCATTGAATATTGTTTGGTCTCCTACAATTAATGATCGATAAATTAATTTTTTTAAATGGTTAATTGCGAATAAACATCAAACTTCAAAGTTAGCTTAAAATCGTTTTAACTTTAGCTATTACTTTAAATATAACTGTTAAACTAATTTTAATAACTGATTATAATATATTACAAGGTTTTTAAGCACAAGTTAAAGCTCTTTTAAGCAAGTGCTATTTTTTTTTTCTAAAGAAGTTTTTTGCTCGATATGAATATTTTTTTCTAGTAAAGAAAATTCAAATATTTTTCGATTTGACAAAATTTGTAATATAGGCTTAAGAAACTGAAAAATCTTAATTGTTGACTTAGGAATATAAACAACGCTTTACTATTAAGAATTTTTATATAATTTTTTTGTTGGAATCTTATATTTTTTCATAATCAATATAATTTATGAAATATTTTATATTCTGTTATTATAACTACAATGTATAATTTTTATTTTGAACTTAAGCAAAAAACTAAAATAATTGTCAAATATTAATTTTCGTGTTTTCTGTAAATCTGTATACCACTGTGATTTTATTAAAAGGCTGCTTTCGATTCTCAGTTACTCATAGTCATTACATTTGGAAATTCTTATCTGCACAAATTATTTTTGATACATAGAGTTTACGTTTACAATAATCAAAGATTTTGCTAATGTAAGCGAAAAGGTAAACCGTAATGTAACTTAAAGTTAACTTTGTCCTTTATAATCACCAATTGATACCAGTATGCTTCATTTACTTCGGATTTACTTATAGACTTTGATGAAGAATAGTAATGGTAGTACTTGTGTGTTGTTTAACTTTGCGATCTTTTGGAGAACTTTTTAAAACTGGTTTAATTTTTTTAATTTAAAAATGAGATTTAGGGCGTAATTATAAACAATATGTAGCATTGAATTCTAAACGCAAATATTTAAAGTAATAATTTTGAGACGAAAAAAAAAATTCTAAAAATTTGTTATGAATGAATTTTAAAATTGTATTCTAAACTCGAATTGTAAAATAGCAGTTCCTAATTCAAACATTAATTTAAACTAACGTTATTCAACGTTAACTTAAGTAAGTTCATTAACTTAACGTCCACTTAACATAATTAATTAAGGTAAATCACTTAACGTTAAATTAACCAACTTAATTAACTTAAACGCTAATTTTAAATATCAATTAAAATGTGTTTTAAAGAATTTAATTGTGATCATTTTTATGGTTTTTTTAAGATTATATGGAGATATATAAATTAATTCGAAAGCTAATAGTTGCAATTCAATTAAGGAGGCATAATTTTTTCTGTGCTTGCATAAGTAAATTCAGGAATTCAGAAGTTATTTCAACGTTCCACTGTCCCCTTAATTAAAAAAAAAATTTACATTTAAAATGTTGTTTTGTTGAATGCTGTAATGTGGATATCAGCTGAAAATGAATGAAAACTTCGTATAGAATTTTTTATTTTCGTTTACATATTCTGAAAATTAAACGGTGTTTGATTATTCTTTTTATGTGCTAATTATTTTTCAAGAAACACTTTGTAAATTCACTTTTTCTGAAGAACACTTTCAAAATCTTCCATGATTTTATCCTTCATATTGCTTGTATTCGACATTGCCATCAGAATCTGTTACTTTCTTGACGTAAAGAGGTGTTCCAACCTCTGCATGCATCTCTCCATCCACTAATGTCACGTAAATGATTGCCATAAGGCATATGGCAATTGCAATCAACTACAAAATAATTAAGGTATTATAAACAAATAATAATAAATAATAAGCAAACAAAACTTTTCTACATAATTATTATTCTTTCTTGTGAGCGGCATCCATTTTAAACTGTTACACTACCTTTCCTCTCAGAAATCAGGAAATACTAATTGTTCAAAATAAATAAAATATACGAGTAATTAATTCGAAAATATTCTGTGGGCAAAGAACATTCACATTTTTTCATTCACAACAAGAATTAAATTTAGTTATCTATCAGAAAGCGTAGTTATATAGTTCAATTCATTAAAAGAATTTTTTACATGAAGCAATTTTCAAAACTGTATACAACTGATCAAAATTGTCTAAACAAACACTTGAAATTTAAAGTATTTAAAAATTTTGTGCTATGGTACTGTTATGTTATATAAAAATTATATAATTTGAGTGCTATGCCATATGTTATATTGAATTGGCAACTAAGTGATTTCGGATTTTTCAATAGACGGTTTAGCACATTCTTTTGTTTTTTCAACGTATTAAAAGAATCTGACCTATAACGTGTTCTTGTTGTTCGGACTTCAGCCTTTAATTTAGTAAAAAAAAAAAATTGTATGGATTAGTTATTTAATTTCGTTTTTATCCCAATTTAAAAATGAAAGAACAAGATGCGCATTTCAAATACATTTTATTGTATTTCCGAAATGTCAAGAACTCATTACATAAGTCGTTATGTGCCATATATGAGAATGAGGCCTTAAAATAAAGGCAGTGTCAAAATTGGTTCGCCAAATTTCGTTCTGGTGATTTTTCACTGAAAAATGTGCAACGATCTGGCAGTCCAGCTGAAGATGCATATCAAGGCGATTATCGATTCAAATCTTCATATCACGCACACGTGATTTTACAAAGAAACTCAATGTATCGCATACATACATACATGCATTCAAAAAAATCAAAACACCTTGGCTATGTAAAGGAACTCGATTAATGAATCCCTCATCTACTTAAGGGAAATTCATTTGACGCAACGCATTAGCATCTGTCATTTGCTTCTGAAATGCAAGGAAATTGATCCATTTATGAAACGACTGATAACTGGCGACGAAAAGTGGTTAGTTTATAACAAACAATGTTAACAAAAAAGATCGTGAGTGATAACTTTATTAATAATAAATAATACTTTAAATAATAATTTAAAATGTAACATGAATTTTATATTTAGCTTGATTTCATTAATTATTTAATGAAATATATGATATTTTATATAATAAAAGGTAAAATATAATAAATATAATATTGAAAAATTCTCTAATTAGTATAAATATAAATGTAACAAGATATTAGGCTCCAAAAGGCAAGAACTTAATTTATATATAAAAAATCTAAGGATTTTTATTATTTTCATTTATAAATTCCTAATGATGCATGGTATTAACATTTTGATTATTCTTTTTATTCATTAGTTATTTTTCAAGAATTTATAATAGTTATTTATTGTGGATTTTTTAAAATTCACTTTTTCTGAAGAACAATTGAAAAATATTCACAGATTTTGTATTTCATACAGCTTGTTTGGGTATGATAATTAGAAACCAATCAGGCGCATAAAAATTATTTTATTTATGATGATTCTCAAATTTTATTATCATGAGTGAACATGATGTGTACTTGTTAGAGAACCTTGGCGTCTCCAAGAAAGTAAAGCTAAAAAAAGTTAAGCTATGAAAAAAATATGTAAAAGTATGAGTTGTTATTTAAAATAGATCAATCTCCTAGAACAACATGAGAAACTTTTCACTTCAAAACTTTTATATAAAATAAATACTGAATTTTCACGTGATTTTATGCGTGTTGTAAAGCTGGCATGAAATATGTGTTGCTAAATATAACGATTGTCCATTATCAATCGGGTACTCTGTAATTCTTTTTCAAAACTGACTGACTTTCAAAATGTAAACAGATTATCGTTTCAATATCGTCAAAATAGTGTTTAAGGGTTAGTTTATATTTATAGAAGTTAATTTAACCATCACTTACCCCAATTCAGACCTCTGTTTGAATTGGCTAAATGCTTCTTGTAGTATTTGATCAATTGCTCCTTCAAAAATTCTATATTTATTAAACTTCGTTATATTTCTGTCGCTATTGTATTTGATAGTTATTGTGCGGGATTCTGCTCATTAAAGTCCCGATTTCGCCAAGTCTCTTTTCCTTGCCAAATGCAATCGCCAAAACCATCTAGGGAACCCTAAATTGCAGAACTTCCAATCTTGCAATATTCTGATCAATTAATCTATAAATTTTTGGGTTATTGAACATTGCTATAATTTCATATATATTCATCCAAAAAGTATGTTCACAAGTGATAAACTGAAATTCTTGAGAGGGTTTCAATTTCTTTTTCTTATATTCCTGCTCTTTTTGGGATTGACAAAATTTTTTTTCGATGTTTTTATTAAACAGTTACATATTTTAGTTTGATTTTATTAACTTTTTAATGGAACATAATGTATATGTATTATTAAAAAGTAAAACATAATAATATATTGTTAGACTGAAAAATCCTATAATTAGAATAAATAACAATTTAATAATAAATCAAAGCAAAAGGCAAAACTTTCTACAAATCCTCTGATTTTATTGAATACTTTTAAAACAACCCTTAAATATTTAGAATTAAAGTTCTTTATTTAAATATGAGACATTTTAAATGCATTAATATTCATTTATTATTCTACTGATTTAAAAACTTCATTAGTAAACGAATTTTTTCTTTCTTTATAAAAAGTATAAATAGAAGCATTAAAAAATTTTTTTGTACAAAGAGGAATATAAAATAACTTTCAGAAAGTACGTACCAATAGTGTATTCATTTTGACGAGTAAACTAGTATGTCGAAGCACAAATACTGTCTGTGAAATGAGTGAATAATTTTTGATCTTTTTATAGGAACGTTTCGTTTAAAAACATTTTGTAATCAATATTTTATTGTATTTTTATCTCTTTTGTATCTTTTATTGTATATCAATACAAAAAAATGGAATCTATCAAATTTTATTGCAAATTTATTGTCAAATCTAGATGAATCATAAATATAAATAATAAAATTTTTTTATAGCATGTTTTGACCAGTATATATAATAATAAAATCATGAATTTGTTAGAAATAAAAATATGGATATTTGTTTTGATATATTTATTGAAGTTAATATACATTCACTTTTAAGGTTGAAATTTCTTTCTTTATTTTTTATAAGCTATGTTTTAACAGAAAATACCTTTATTTAATACATTTGCATTTGCTAAAGTAATTGTAGCAATAGTAATAAGCAATAAAAATTCTGTTCGTGATATATTTTCATTAATTTTATGTCTATCATAGCATTGATAGATTAACTGAATTTTTCAAAGATAGTTCTTTAGAAATCATGGATGATTATTTATGAAAATATTGTTTTTTTGAGTATTCATAATTTTTATAGGGAAAACCTTATTTTAATTTGGCACTTTTGATTGTAAAAACTGTAACACCATGAGAGGTTCGGGCGAAGAAAATCACATTTACAATAAATGGACAAGTAGTCGTGGTATGTAAATGATTTATAATTTTCATTTCCTACTATTAGTTCACACTCTCCTATATATATATATATCTTGTTTAAATTTTCAATCGTTCATAAAATACTTTTTTATTCATCCACGCAAGTTCAAATACATTTTTTTTTGAACTTATAGTGGATGACACTTGATGTTAATGCAGTTTTTTTCAAATATTAATTCAGTGATTAAATATAATTAATTCATTTTAGTTTTTTTAGATATAAGTTGCATGTATCTAATAATAGATGGCGCCTGATAAAATTAAAAAAGGAATGAAAATTATTTTATAAAGAACTTACTGCAATAGAGTGAAAAAAAAAGTAGGAATTGACTTTTAAAAATATATTTTTTATATTACTTGTTTTAGTGGGAAATGAGTGCGCGAGATGATTAGTGCCCTCTGCATGGAATTGCCAGAAGTATGGGTAGAGGGCTGTAGATGAACGTTATATGTAATAAATCGTCGCCTGATAGTTTCGTCTTAAGCCAAACGTAGTAGTTTCGTAGATGGCAAACAGAAGCATGACAACATACTACTGAGTTCGAGTGGAAAAAGAATCAATATATTGCATAGAGAAAAGGATTTAGTTCATCTTGAAATTGAAACGAACACACATATAGCATTGGTAATCATGAGAGTGAGGTAGCTGTACTCTCTAGAAAGATAACCAAGTGGCGAACCTAAAAATGGAGCATGAAATTTGATGACGAAAGAAAAAAGATGCTTTCATCCAATGATGTGCAATAACTTTACAATGATGTGCAATAACAGGTGGTCTGAAAAGTTCGTAGGCTGTCAAATTTATACACGTGTCTTTTGAAGGTTAGGGCTAACCAAAAATCATATGGATTTAATACTAGTAGCGCCATCTATGGGTTCGCCTATTAACTTTTCAGCCCACCTGATATAACTGTTATGAGTTAGTTGAGATCCACTTCTATAGTTCAATGGCAACTTTTTTGCGTCACGAACTGTGTGCTTTGACATGATTTATCTAATGGAAATCCATCCACGACTCTAAATATAGGGGCTCTTGAAGGTAGTTGGTTCGCGTTAATTGATAAAAAAATAAATTGTAACTAGTGATTTATACTGCCGTGTTGGCCGACTTTTGTCTAACATACTCTGAAAAGTTGAGCGCAGAGAGCTTTCATTATCCAGCTTAATTCTGGATGGATCCTAAATTTATTAATCCGGTGTGACTTAGATATAATGAGCGATTGCAACTATTAAAAATTAGCTTTATTTTCGACCTTAACAATTATGTCCTAAATGTTTCAGTACCCGTCATTATGTGTGTTTATTATATTTCTACAAGAGTTTTTTTAAAAAATGTACAAGTCTCCCCTACAATTCTTTAGATTTTGGTATCAAGAAACCAAAGACTCTTAGAAATCTCTGACTTCACTATTTTTTTCTTATTCTTGACAATGGAAAGAGAAATATCTCTTCATTTCCGTGCTATTTATTGCTTTTATGGTGCTCTGCATATTTGTTGAATATCTTTTTTTCTACAACGTTGTTTTGCTTTGGTATATGTTTTTTGATTTCGTACGCCTTTCTTAGTTATCTTTGATTTGCTTCGATTTGTTTTCAATATCCTTATTTGAATATTAATATTGTTTTCAATATCAATAGTCTTAAGAGAAAGGACTACTACTACACCACACTGTGTCTACAGCTGAGTTGCTCCTTTACAGTTTAGGAATGACGTGAGGGAGAAGTCTTTTTTTTTTTTCTAATGCAGCTGGCAAATAGACCGTGATCTTTTTATGCCATAAGGGCTGCACCGATGTTACTCACTTTGCACTACCCAGGGGGCGTGTAACTTGAAGATAAGCCACAGACGCGGAGTAACAATGCCCCCGCAACGCTCTACGATCCTAATAGGACCGGGACCTACGGTATAAAGTGGATTCCGAATCCCTACAAACACCCATGGCAACGCCGGGTTATGAACCCGATACCTGTGGTACCGAGATCCAGAGCGCTAGCCACTTGGCCATCAGGCCCCAAAGAGGAAGGACTTAGCCATCCCAGAATTGAGAATCCTGACATTTGAGTTCAAATGGTGTTGCGGCGGAGATTTTGAACTCATTTCTTTTTTTAACTCATTTCATGGCGGAAACTCATTTCTTTGACTGCGCTTCTCGTAAGCCGGTTGGTACGCCTAATTTCTGATTATGTATAAATCGGCTCGCAGTTATCTGGCGTTTGGGACTGTATCTGCCTAGATTAGAGATTAAGTCATTTTCTGAGCATCTCGATCAGGGTTGGCATCGTCTGAGGAAGTGATTCTGGCCATAGGGATCCTGATTAGGGATTGCAATACCGGGATACCGAATACCTGTATTTTGAGCCACTTCTACAATTTTGTAATACCGGTATTGACAAGTTTAAATACCCTTTTTTTTTCGGTATTTACTAGAAATTTAGAATTCTTATCTGAAAACTAGAAATTCTTATCTGGGAAAACAATGTTGTAGTTGTGAAGAAAGTGTGTAACATTTCGATGTTTTTAAATTGGTGAGTTTGTCATTAACATTGTATTTGCATATCATACTTTTTAGAGTTCAAAATACTTTTCAGATTTATTTTATGAGAGGGGTATTTTTCAGATTTATTTTATAGGGTATTATTTATGAGAAATAAATAATACCCCATAATAATGAATAAGAATAACTTTAAAGAACATAAAAAACAGTAGATAATACTTCGGTTTAGCCTCATTATTTATATGATGAATATGGTGGCACAATGTAAAAATGGTAAAGAGTTATTAAAGTAAATGAAGGAAGTACAAGCGGACTCCATACAATTTAAAAACGAAACATGCTACAAATTTGTTAAAGAGGAAAGAATATAATTGCTATGAAGATACAAACTTAAGCACAGTTTATAAGCCCAAGCCATCAGGATTTTAGATTATTTTGAAAAAAAAAAAAAGATAATTTACATGAAATTATAAGTAAAATGATAGCATTAGATGGTTTGACATTTCGGATGTTTTTTTTTTTTGTGATATTTACATTCTCTAATAAAACTGGCAAATAAAACAAAAAAAACAAAAAAAAACCTGTGTTTTCTTTCTTTCTAAAATTTCTACTACCGGTATTAAGATCTAAAAATACCGAATACCGGTATTGAACTTTTGGTCCGATATTTTAATTCCTAGTCCTGATCATTGCTAAAACTGGAATGTGCTTTCTCCTGTAGTTATTATCCCCTTCCCCCATTTTGTTTTTAAATTTCCGACTTTCTTCGTCAAAGCATTTCCTGCTGATCTCTGTTTGTGAAAGCTTTAGTTCACCACAAATCGACCCATATAGAGAGGCTAGTTTTTGATGAACATTTAAAGATGGCAAAAATTACTACTCTTACTATGGCAAAAATTAAACTAATTTTTATATGGTAGATTTTAAACTATTTTTATCTCATTAATATGAACTTACTATTGTACTACCGTTTGCTCTTTAATGATGGCACTTTTTAAAATTTGTCAAGAAATTGAAATCTGGTATGGTTTCTTGAGCAAACAACTGTGTTACAAATAAAGACGTTTTGTTATTATCCTATTCGATTTTGGTTATATAGATCATAAATAATTGAGTTTCATAGTTTGATGCTGCATATCCAAACTTGGCCCTTGTGGCATAAAAAATATTTACTGACCTATTTCCGGCTTGGCAGATTCTGCTTAGTCCTTTGGCATTACTATTCTACAGACATGTCATCTATTAAATATGCACACTATTTCGTTGACATGTAACTTGCTGGTGCAGTGTCAGTAAACCCCGACATTGGGCTTGTATAAGTGCTATCTATAATACTATATTCTTAAGGTGCGCATTTAAAATTTATTTAATTTAATGCTTAGTACCACAATTGCAACAGCGTTAATAAGAGATCATGGAGACTTCGCCTAATACTGCTATTTTTTACAAGTAATTTTGATATATTCTTCAGCTATATAAATTTTTCTGTTTTTGAGTACTTTGTAAATTATATACAGAATGAATTTATTTGAATTTTGATGATTTTCTATGTGCTACCATTTTCACACGTTAGTGTTAATTGCTTCATTGTTCATGACACTAGCTTCATTAATTTTTTACCATTATTTATGGGGTTCATCACCCTTTTTTGAATAGCAACTGTTTATACATTTCATGAGTTCCCATACGAGTTTAATTAATGTAGAAATAATTAATGTTTTTAAATATTATTTATTTTAATATTTCGTTGCAATTTTTATTTTGATCAGAATAAATAATCCAGATCATAATTTTTTTTTGACTAGTAAACATTTTAAGCTTTTTTTAAATTTTGTGATAATCGTAATATATATCTTCATATAAAGAAAAAAAATTAAATAAATGCCACTGTTACAAAAGTATGGGTTTAAAAGATCATCCATAAATATAAAATATTTAATATTACATAATCTCTTGTTTTCATCGAAGTTGAATATTTACACAACAATTAATGTAATTTGCCACATTATCCATTAAAACAACAGTTTTTCATCGAGAGTTATTTTATGGTCTACATTATCATTTTCGAATAGCAATTGTTGTTAATTTTTTAAACAAGAGTTTGAATATACTACTATTATTCCATGTAGAAATAATTCCTTTTATATTAGTTTCACCTGTATATTTGTTTGTTGTTTGAATGTACGTATGTTTGTTTGTAATTGACTCTTTGGGCTAGATTTTGCCCTACTTTAACCGATCAGATTTAATTTAAACGTTGTAGACTTATCAAGGACAGACGACACTAAAATATTTTGATAAGTTTATTATCTCATCATGATTAGGATCGCCAGGATGAGTGATTTTATTTTAACTTATGAAGAGCAATTTAACCCATGTAGTATGAAAGTACCGAAGACATTCAAACCTGTGTGGGACAGTGGCACAACGGATAACGCGCCTGACGACGAATCAGGAGATTCCCTGTTCGAATCCTGGCTGGCTCGACCTATTCGCATTTAGCCTTTGTTTTACTCACAATTAAATTATTGTAAGAACTATAGTTCCAGTCCTCCGTACCGGGACCTCATTTAAATATTATAGTTTAAAACAAGCTTTTAGAGTCAATCAAAGTAAAAAGTAACTGTTAACATAAGAATAGAATGACTGACGAGAAAATGAATGTCCCTATTCTAAAAGCGTGGGGTGTTTTGTATGGCATTTTTAAACAAACTCTGCATTTCGGAATGAAACTAGTGAAAAATTATAACGATTGATATCGAGCACCCCACGCTTTTAGAACAGTGACATTCATTTTCTCGTCAGTCATTTTATTCTTATGTTAACTATTATTTTTTACTTTTTAGTTTGATTAACTCTAAAAGCGTGTTTTTTAGTTTTTTTAAACTATAATTTATTAAAAAAAATTTATTTTAATATCCTGCGCATCTGCCATTTCGTTGCAAGTTTCATTTATTTAGAGCAAATAATTCAAAATTTCAGCTTTTGCTTCGATTGGTATACGTTTTGAGTGTTTTTAAAACTTTCAATTGTGTCAAATATATCTTTTATCAGGAAAAATAATAAAGGAATATCATGATGGTAATAGTGATTCAGCAAAATAACAACCGTTGGTTATGCAGCTGTTGGTGACAAAAACTTTAGAACAATCATAAAAACATCAATAAATATAGAAAAATAAATTCAAATTTTATTTCATTGGAAATTGAATATATAAATTGAAACGTATAACTGCTTTAAAAATTTTATAAATCTTTTATTATCTTGCAAAAAGTACTACACATTACTTTTGGATATTTCATCCATTTACAGAAGTACAGTAAATGAAATTCCGTGGAGATTCATATTCTTTAGTGCACTATATTCTTATTTAGTTCATTATATTCTTATTAAGTTCATTATATAATTATTCGAATTCTTCAAATGTTTAGCAATCACAATTGCCTAATTCCTTATTTGTATTTGTTTACAAATTTATAATTTAAAAATTTAATAATCAATCGAACCACACTCAATTCAAGTTTTAATACATGTTTGGATATCAGTGGTATCAAGAGGTTTTTTAAATAACAATTTTAATTAAAATGAAGTAACAAATCCGTTTATGATAAAAATAATTTTTTTATTTTAATCAGTATTGGAAAATTTTATTGACATTGCAGAAATCGTTTGAAAAATGGATCCAAATATATTCAACTATTACACCAATTCCTACAGTTTTTTTTTAATTCTTGACATGCTAATTCTGGTTAATATACGAACAACACAGATGGTGCACTATTCAGATATTTATTTTTCTCACGGATAATTTAATGTTTTTCTAAGAAAAATCATTTTTAAAAATTGTAACCATACAAAAAAAATTCCTCCTACACACTGGCAACCGCTCCTCTATGGAATTCAGGAGAAATGGTTAGTAGACTTCAAGACTCTCACTCGTATGGAAGTGCAAAGTAAACTGCCCTCCCGCTGAGAAACGTTTAGTTTATAGTCTGTCATCCCGAAAGGAAATATATTTAACGCATACCACCTCATTAGTTGGACTACAGACACTCACCCGGAGAGGAAGTACATTCCGCGCATCTTGCGCGTAGCTGAGTATCGGGTTTTTGGTTTAGAAGTAGAGACCTTCCAGGAATCTATAAATATCTGTCTTTAAATGTGTTAAATATTGCAGGTCTCTAATTGTATGTGTGTGGTGATTATGCATGTGTAAATAAAGCTGCGATTTCTCCAACCTGTGCCTCAAGTATCTCAACCCAATCACATACAGTTGCAATCTGGTTGCTCATCCTGATTTTATATATAGTGAATATAATTTGATAGAAAATATGATTATTTTTATTGCATATTTTATTTTCGTAGTCAAAGATTTTTATTATTTGAATTTTGTTTCTTTGTAAATGTTGTGTGTTATGTTTGATTGGTTATTGTTACAAGTACTATATAGGGTGCTGAGAATAAATGTCCAAATAAGTGTTCTCGACTTTTTTTTTATTCATTATCAATGCCACATTTCTTATAAAGATTAGTACCCATCACAACATGTTTCATTTAACATATTGGTATATATCACAGTAATGTATTTTATTATCTCTCATGTAATTTACAAACTTAAAAATGGGAGGTGAAAGGGCCTCTTAACGGGAATAGCCTACGGCCTCTTTTCATCTAAATCCGGACCTGATTGTATGTCTCTAATTGTATGTGTGTAGTGGTTGTGCCTGTCTAAACAAAAAGCTGTGAGTTCTGAAATCTGTGCCTCCTCTATCTCAACCCAACCACGTCCAGTTGAAATCTGGTTGTCCATCCTGATTTTATATATAGTGATTGTTTTAGAATTTTCTAGTATTAGCAGACAAATAGCAAACTGAATATGAACTGAACATATTTCACGTATCATGTTGAAATGGGGTTCATGACCGTTCGAGTAATTATATTTCTTAAGCGGGGTGGTAAAACAAATAATTTTATTATTTGTGTTTAGCGTTTGCAATTAAATAGGAATAATAACCACTAGATAGATCACTTAGAGATATACTAATAATGGATTTAGAGATATACTTAAGATATAAGAATAATGGACAGAATCCATGAAACATGCATGGAATTATACACTCATGTCCATAAATTAAGGATAATGAAGTTCAGGCAAAGAAAGAGACAGAAGCAAAACAAATTTGACGTATTTGTAAAGTCTATTTATTAAACAAAAGGTAAAGAGCAAAAAAGATGCTATATGTTTGACATAATTAATAAAAATTGCGATTTTTACTCCTGGAGCAAATTTCAGAAAAGAACCTATTTACAAAAAACAGTATAACATGGTTAGTATGATGGTTAATATGGAGTATGTCTCCCGGACGATGCAATACAGGCCTTACAACGCCTAGGCATGCTGAGTATCAAATTATCAATCTGATCTTGGGGAATATTACACCACTCATCAAGCAATGCCCTCCGAAGTTCCGGTTGACAGGTGGGATGGGGGTTGACGGGCTGCAATTCGTCGGCCAAGCCTATCCCACACATACTCTATTGGATTCAAGTCCGGTGAGTATGCTGGCCAATCCATACGGGTGATATCCTCCAATTGAAGGCATTCGTCTACAATGTTTGCACGGTGAGGACGGGCGTTGTCATCCATAAACAGAAATTCAGCACCCATGGCACCCCGAAACAAATGTACATGTTGTTCCAGAAGGATATCCAGATAGATGTGGCCTGTCATCGTTACACTCTGAACATGCAGGTCAGTTCTGGAATCAAGAATAATTCCTCCCCAAACGAGCCATCCTGCACCACCGTAACGGTGTCGTTCAATGGTGTTCTCTTGGTGGTAACGGGTACCTGGCGATCTCCATATGAAAGTCCGGCGAGAATCAGACTGCAAACTAAACCTGGACTCGTCGGAAAACATCACACCAGACCACTGTTGCGGTGTTCACAATGCATGCTCTCTACTCCAGGTTAATCACAAGCGACAGTGAGTTGCGGTAAGTGGAACACATCTGACAGGCCTACGAGCATATAGACCAATGTGCCCTAAGCGTCTGTACACGGTCTGCCTTGAAACTGTCGTACCGGTAGCTGAAGAGAGCTGACGAGACAGGTCTGATGCTGTGCTCCGTCTGTTTCTTTTGGCAGTAACTGTTAAATACCGGTCCTCATTCGGCGTTATAACTCGGGGCCGACCTGTGCTGTAACATCTACTCACATTACCATCATCTTGGAATCGTTGCCAAAGCCTGGAGATGACACTCTGGGAGATTCAAGTTCCTCGGATACTTCCAGCTGGGTACGTCTCCATTCCAGTCGTCCGATAATTCTACCACGTAAAAAATCATCCAAATGCTTCCTTTGTGCCATAACTATGCGGTTATTGCCTTGAAAGGCTTTTAAAGCTCTCGTGAACAATTTTACTTCTTTGCCACCATTCCTTATATGCCCCTCTCTTACACTCTCGTCATTGTGACGTACTATCCGCGCCATCTGGTGGTTTCCTGTAATTTGCATATTCTTCTTCAAGATGTGCGTGATAATTCTACAGGTGAAATTTTTATTTTAGAGTTCAATTTCTGTGTGATTCTGAATTATCCTTAATTTATGGACATGAGTGTAGTTGGACATCAAATATGATTTGTTGCTGAAGAAGTTGTGTACTAACCGATGAATGCTTCTAAAGCGTATACGATAGTATGTAGTTATATTTGCTCTTTTAAAGCTTTCTAAGTATAATTTTACTAAAAAATTAATTATATGTCCAGAAATAAAAACAATATTTAATACATAACAGGAAAATTTTGTGTTTGTCTCTTTTAAACTTTTGGATTACATGCAAACTTTGTGATTCCATTCACAAATTTACTCTTTGCGTGACTTAAGTAAATTTTCTAATCCTACTTTCATATTGATTTATTTAATCTTGCAATTTACTTATAGACTTTGATGAACAAAACTAATGGTAGTACTTGTTTGTTGTTTTAATATTGCGATCTCTTGGTGAACTTTTAAAACGTTTAAATTTTTTAAATTAAAAAATGAGATTTAGGTCGTAATTACAGAAACAACATGTAGAAAGGAACTCTATACACAAACATTGACAGTAATTATTTTGAGAAGCTAAGAAAAAGTATTCTAAACAATTATTATGAATGAGGTTTAAAATTGTATGCTGAACTCTATTTGTAGAATAGCAGTTCATAATTCAAACGTTAACTTAAACTAACGTTTGAATTATGAACTGCTATTATTAAGGTAATTAACTTACGTTAACAGAATTTAACTTTAAATTAATGAACTTAATTAATTAACTTAAACGTCAAAAGTATAAACATCAATTAAAATTTATTTTAAAGTATTTAATTGTGACCATTTTTATGGGATTTTTTAAGATTATATGGAAATATAATGCTAAATTCCAAAGCCAATTCTTGCAACTTAATTAAGGAAACATAATAATTAACACCTTAATGAAAAAAATTAATTAAAATATTAATAATAAAATTAATTAATTAAAAAAATTAATTTTTAATACTTAAAATGCTGTTTTGTTGAATGTTGTAATGTGTATATCAGCTAAAAATGAATAGAAACTTCTTATAGTTAATTTTTTTCGTTTATATACTCTGAAAATTTAAAAGTTGATAAAATTTTGTTTATCCATTTTATGTGCTGAATATTTTTTCAAGAAATTATTGTAACTGTGTGTTGTTGATTTTGTAAATTCACATTTTGAAGAACATTTTCAAAATCTTCCATGATTTTATCCTTCATACTGCTTGTATTCGACATTGCCATCAGAATCCGTCACTTTCTTGACGTAAAGAGGTGTTCCAACCCTTACGATCTTCTCGCCATTTACTAATGTCACGTAAATGATTGCCATAAGGCATATGGCAATTGCAATCATCTGCAAAAGAAAGTTAAGATAATATAAGCAAATAATAAGAAAACAATAATTGTTTACATAATTTTTAGAATTATTGTTTTTGAGCAGCATCCATTTTAAACTCTTATACTAACCTTCTCAAAAAATCAGGAAATACTGGTATTGAAAATAAATAAACTATAAGTAATTCGAAAAAGTTGTGTGGACAAGAGTATTTAAATTTTTCATTCAGAACAAGAATGAAATTTAGTTTTCTATCAGAATGCTTAATTATATTTTAATTAATTCATTAAAGAATATTTACATGAAGTTATGTTCAAAACGGAATGCAATATAAATCTAACTCCTCGTGGTGAACTATGGGCTACGTCTGATATGGCAAAATGATCTACAAATACGGTCTTCAGTCTTTAATGAATTCAATTCATTAAAAGAATATTTATGAAGTTATGTTCAAAACGGAATGCAATACAGATCTAACTCCTCGTGGTGAACTATAGGCTACGTCTGATATGGCAAAATGATCTAGAAATACGGCCTTCAGTCTCACTCTCAATGTGAGTTTCTTAGAGTTCTGCAGTGGAACGCAGGTGGATTGTCCCAGATCAAGACACTGGATAGTTAAAAAGACAGGTGATCCTTCTTTGAGAAAGTTGGTGCTAGAAATGGTCACCCCTGGTACGATCCTATTCATGATATCCTTGAATAGCCTAGAAAAACTCGATGGCATTGCTACGGCTTTTCTGTGGTATAATAAGAAAAAAAAAATAATTAAAAAAAAATTCCTACTTAGGTCAACAAAGAAAAATTTTAGTTAATTAAATTTAATGAATGAATTAATATTTGAAAAAACTGTATTAACATCCAGTGTCATCCCCTACAAGTTAAAAAAATGTATTTGAACTTGAGTGGAGGAATAAGAAGTATTTATGAACAATTGAAAATTTGAATAAGATATACACTGAAGTGACAAAAGTCATGGGATACCTCTTAATATCGTGTCGGCCCCTCCTTTCGCCAGGCGAAGTGCAGCAACTCGACTTGGCATGGACTCAACAAGTCGTTGGAAGTCTTCTGCAGGAATATTGAACCATGCTGTCTCGATAGACGTCCATAATTGTGAAAGCGTTGATGGTGCAGGATTTTGGGCACGAACAGACCTCTCGATGATGTCCCATAAATGCTCGATGGGATTCATGTCGGGCGATCTAGGTGGCCAGATCATTCGTTGGAATTGTCCAGAATGTTCTTCAAACCAATCGTGAACAGTTGTGGCCCGGTGACATGGTGCATTGTCATCCATAAAAATCCCATCGTTGTTTGGGTACATGAAGTCCATGAATGGCTGCAAGTGATCTCCAAGTAGCTGAACATAAGCATTTCCAGTCAATGTTCGGTCCAGTCGCACCAGAGGACCAAGTCCATGCCATGAAAAAACAGCCCACACCATTACGGAGCCACCACCAGCTTGAACAGTGCCTTGCTGACAGTTTGGGTCCATGGCTTTCGTGGGGTCTGCGCCAAACTCGAACCCTACCATCAGCTCTTACCAACTGAAATCGTGACTCATCGGACCAGGCCACGGTTTTCCATTCATCTAGGGACCAACCGATATGCTCACGTGTCCACGAAAGTCGCTGCAAGCGATGTCGTTCTGTCAGTAAAGGCACTCGAGTCGGTCTTCTGCTGGAATAGCCCAAGAAAGCCAAATTTCTCCGCACAGTTCTAACAGACAAGTCCCTTGTACGTCCCACATTGATTTCTGCGGTTATGTGACGCAGTGTTGCTTGTCTGTTAGAATTTACGACTCTTTGCAGACGTCGCCGGTCTCGGTCGTTAAGTGCAGGCGGTCGACCACTGCGCTGTCCATGGTGGGATGAAATTTCATACTCTCGGCACACTCATGACACAGTGGATCGGGAATGTTGAATTCCCTAACGATTTCGAAATGGCATGACCCATGCGTCTAGCTCCAACTAACATTCCGCGTTCAAAGTCTGTTAATTCCCGTCGTGCGGTCATCATCACGTCAAAACCTCTTCACATGAATAACTTGAACAGAAATGAAAGCTCTGCGAAAGCACTGCGCATTTATACCTGTTCTACGTGATGCTACTGCCATCTGAAAATTTGCATATTGCTATCCCATGACTTTTGTCACTTCAGTGAACAGAGGAGAGTGGAAGGAGAGGAGTGTGAACTAATAATAGGAATTGGAAAAATATCATGAGTTCTACGTAATTCAGAGAATTTTTGCTTGTGAGCAGCATCCATTTTAAACTTTTATAATATCCTTCTTCTCAAAAAAATTAGAAAATACTGGTTATTGAAAATAAATAAAATATAATTAATTCAAAAAAATCTGAGGACAAAGAACATTCAAGTTTTTTTCATTCAGAACACTAAAATAATAATTAAATTTAGTTTTCTATCAGAACACTTAGTTATATTTTCAGTTCAATTCATTAAAGAATATTTTTTTCTTCTAATGTAGCTGGCAAAAACTTTAGACAGTTGTCTTTGATGCCTTAAGGCAAGCGCTGAACCGATGTTAGTCACTTCGCACTACCTAGGAGGTGCGTATAGCAAGAAGATAAGCTACGTAACAATACTCCCGCAACTCACTACGATCCTGTTAGACCGGGACTTATGGTTTAAAGGGAATTCGAACCACTACAAACATCCATGGCACCACCGGGACTCGAACACGAAACCTGTGGCCCCGAGCGCCAGAGCGCTAACCTTTCGACCATCAGACCCCATAAGAATATTTACATGAAATTATTTTTATAACGGAATGCAACGTACATCTACCTCCTCATGGTGCACTACGGACATCTGATACTGCAAAATGATCTACAAATACGGCCTTCAGTCTGGCTCTCAGTGTGAGTTTCTCAGAGTTCTGTAGTGGAACTCTGGTGGATTGTCCCAAAAAAGAGAGGATAATTGAAAAGGACCCTTAGATGCTCCATATTTGAGGATGTTGCAGTTAGAAACAATCACAAGTCCTGGTACAATCCTATTCATGATATCCCTGAATGGCCTAGATAAAAATTGGTGGCATTTCTACGGTTTTTCTATTGTAAGATTATGCCCGCAAGCACCTTCACATAATTAAACTGACTCCCTGACCCTCTCTGTCTCCTGTGTGATAATCTGGAAGAAATGGATATGCCTCACCTTGCTTTCTGTTCTGCTGTTTCTTTTATGGAAGCGTTATTGGATTCCTAGACTTAAATTGATGGATTAACTGATGCCATTTGTTTCTATCTTGTCCTTTGTATTTATTTTTTTAAGATATATGTTGTCCTGTAAACTTGCCATTGGAAATAAAAAAAAAAAAGTTATTTTAAAAAATGTATACAACTGATGAAAATTTTCTAAGTAAATACTCGAGAAGTATTTAAAAATTGCCATTATTTGCATTATATGAAAAATGCATAAGTTGGAGTGCCTTGTCATGTTATATTGGTTAATGTTTGCAATATTTATGAATTTCTTTCGAAGTTAAATGTTAGTATCCGTATTTCTTTTTCACATTTTTATCTAATACATCGTTAAAAGTAATACTGTATAATTATAAAAATGTTTATTACAATAAAAATACTTTAAATAATAATTTAAATGTAACATGAATTTTATATTTAACTTCATTAAATTATTTAATGGAAAAATTATACTTTTTTATATAATGAATAAACAAAATATAATAAATATTCATTTAAAAAAATTCTCTAATTCGGATAAATATAAAATGCAACCAGAAATTAGGAAAAAACTTTTTATATAAAAAAATTTTTAAGTTTTAAAATTTTTTATTTTCATTTATAAATTCCTAATAAAGAATGGTGTTAACATTTTGATGATTCTTTTTATTTGTTAATTATTTTTCAAGAAATTATTATAATTATTTGTTGTGGATTTTTTAAACTCACTTTTTCTGAAGAACATTAAAATATTTGCAGAAATTATCTTATTTACAATATTTCTCGAATTTTATTATCATGTATGAACATGATGTTGTCCTGGTTAGAGATTCGTGGTGCCTCCAAAAAAGTGAAGTTAAAAAAATTAATCTAAGAAATAAAAATATGTAGGCGCATAAGTTATTTTTTAAAACAGATTTATCTCCTCACCCAAATCGAGAATCTCTTTATTTCAAACACTTTCATTTAAAATAAACTCTGATTTTCAAGTGATTTTATTCATGTGTGTATTAAAACAGGCATGAAATATGTGTTGCTAAATATAACGATTCATATCAATCAAATGCTCTCTAGTTCTTATTCAAAATTGTCTGCTTTCAAAATATAAACAGATTATTGCTACAATATCCTCAAAATAGTGTCCAATGATTATTTATGCTTATAAAAGTTAATTCTACCATTACTTCTCTGTCTGAATTTGTAGTGCTTCTTGTAGTATTTGAACAATTGCTCCTTCATAAAGTTCTAGATTTATTAAATTTTGTTATATTTCTGTTACTAGTTCTTTTGGGAGATTCTGCACATTAAGGTCTCGATTTCGCCAATTCTCGTTCACGCCAACTGGAATCTCCCAAACCGCAGTATTTTGTGACTGCAGAAGCATTTTATTTGTTTAGGAGGGGACTTAACAGCAAAGGAACCTAAATTGCAGAACTTTCTTGCAATATTCTGACCAATTAATCTATAAATTTTTGGGTTATTGAGCATTGGCATACTCCCATTTATATTCGTCCAGCAAACTATGTTCACACATAAACTGAAATTGGTGAGAGGATTTTAGTTTTTATTTCTTGTTCTATTCCTGTTTCTTTTTGGATTAAAATTTTTTTTTTTTTTGATGTTTTTTGATTAAACTATTATATATTTTAGTTTGATTTTATTAATTTTTAATGCAACTTAATGCATATTTATTTAATTAAAAAGTAAAATATAATAATATACTGTTAGACTGAAAAATCCTATAATTAGAATAAATAACAATTTAATAAAAAATCAAGGCGAAAGGACAGAACTTTCTACAAGTCCTGTGATTTTATTTCATCATCATCATCAGTGGCGCAACAGCCCTATTGTGGGCCGAGGCAGTCTGCCTACTGGTAGATTTCGAGACAGGAGATGTTCTCTTTTACTGGGTAAGATTGTCAGTCCCTACGTCCAATAGGTCCTTTTAGACCAGACCTACGGTTTAAAGTGGATTCCGAACCACTACAAACATCCATGGCACCATCGGGACTGTAACCTGAAACCTGTGGTACCGAGCCCCAGAGCGCTAGCCACTCGGCCATCATGCCCCTTTTAAACAATATTTAAGTATAAAATTAATATTAGAAGTCATGTGATTCATAGAGTATTTTCTTGCGTAATAGGGTATACAGTATTATTCATAAATTTCTTTTACCAAGGCACTCGGCCATACAGGCCCCTTTTATATAATATTCTCTAGAAATAAATAGCTCTTGACCGTGCCCTAGATTTTCCTTTGCTGAGAAAGGACTATGACAATCTTTAATACAATTATTTTGATCAAAATTTAATTCCAATAGCGCATGAGGCTTTGGTTATCCATCTACATAAATTCCTAATGATAAAATGTTTGAAATAGAATGTCTTAATTCAAATGTTTGAAATCGAATGTCTGAAAAATGTTTGAAATCGAAAGGTGATTTTAAATCATACCGTGAAAGGCATTATTATTATTAACGCAACCAACAATAATTTTTTTAGCGTTTATTCAACAAAAATATCTTGTACGAACGGTATTCTTCCTTCTGGTATGCAATAAATTTTAGAAAGAACACGATTGAATGGATATTTTGCTGTGTCGTTTTCTAAAGATTTTGCATGTCCTAAAATAACACTAAAATAATTCTAGAGTTACTTTGTATAGGCATCTACTTATAAACAAAATTCTGGGTTACTTCGAATGAGTTTTATTTTCAAGTCTACTAAATTCAATAACAATATCTCTTAATGAAATAAATTGTCATGTAAACCACCTATCATATCCCAATGTCACTTAATTAAAAAATTTGGAAAGTATTTTGTGTCCAACGTCGTTGTCTTTACAAACAATTCCGGAAATTAATTGGAAAGTTTCAAAGTCGGAACTATGATAGAACAGTGTATCAAAATACGATCCGTCCATTTGATAAACAAATTGACAGGATCAATTTTATAATCTTTTCAAGTGAGAGCCGTCTGCTCTTATTATTTTTGCTTTCACATAAAGTTGGGTTTGACTCAAATCAACGTATACTTCTCCACTGCCTGAAATATGAAATTCGACAGTATCGCCATAAAAAACGATTGACCAAGGGTGAAATTCAGCCCAGTGACCGTTTTCAACAGTCGTTTGGGTTGTAGGTAAGTGAAAAGTTCCAATTCAGACTTACTTCTGGACATCCTTTTAAAATAAATGATATATATTTACAAAAGATATCGTGTTTTAGAAGAAATGACTCGTTTCCTGTATTTTATTTTCCTTTTCTATGCTTCTTGACCTAGAACACTGTACACGATTAATAGTTGAATGTGTCAAACTTTTACCAGTTCTTCGGTCTTCTTTTAGCAGAATTTTTTTAATCCACATCACAATCCGTCGTTGATTTTTTCGTTCCGTGTTCAAAAAACGGTGAGAAATTGGAGGATATGATGATATGAGGGTGTTATTATAGAATATTTAAATTATTATTAAGATTCAGTTAATCAGAGTTTAAGAACTAGAAATAAAAAGAAGCATCAGAGAATGGAATGTTGATAATTAAAATCTCGAATAATTCAAGTTGTTGATAAATTGGACTTTCAGCCGTTCAATGGGAAAAAGGGAACTTGTGAGAATATAGATGTTGATTGTTGTAAAAGTTTTATGCGGAAGATATAGTATGATGGCTTGCATTTCGTTGTCCGAAGTTACAACGCCGAATGACTGACCGGTATTTAGCAGTTACTGCCAAAAAAGAAACAGACGGATCACAGAATCAGACCTGTCTCTGATCAGCTCTGTTCAGCTACCGGTACGATACAGTTTCTGGGGGACCGCGTACAGACGCTTAGTGCACATCTGTCTATATGCTCAGATGGCCTCAAGCCTATCAGGATCGTTCCACTTACGGATACTCACTGTCGCCTCCATTAACCTGGATTTAAGAGCATGGCATTGTGTTTGCACTGCAACAATGGTCTTGCGTGATGTTTTCCGACGAGTCCAGGTTTAGTTTGCAGTCTGATTCTCACCGGAGCTTTCAAGCTATGGAGAGCCATAAACCAGGTACTGGTTACCACCATTGTGAACACCATTGAACGACTTTACCGTCACGGTGGTACTTCAGTGGAGGGCACTGTTTGGGGAGAATTATTCTTGTCTCCAGAACTCAAACCTACTTCTAATGAGATGTAACGATGACAGGCCACACTATTCTATGGGAAGTCATTCTTGGAATCAAACAAATAATGACTAAAAACCACAAGTTACAAATGGGTGATGAATTAAATCAAAGCTTTGGAGAGTTGAAGATCTTTTCCTCACCAAAACGCTACGGCATGCGAATCGCCCGGTTCAATTGACTGATATCACCCGTATGGATTAAGCCGGCAAACTCAACGGACTTGAATCCAATAGAGCTGCCCCCTATGCTTGGTTCAACAGACCCATTGAACCCGTCAACCCCCTCCCACCTGTCAACCGGAACTCGAAGACAGCGCTTTACTGGCGTCGAAAGAACTTTTAAGGCAATGACTTCGGTCATCTTTGCATTTTTTTTTTGGACGTTTATTCTTTTTTTTTGTATTTTTCCTTGTTATTTTTGTTGTTATTATTACTATTTTATTCTTCCTTGTACTTGCCTTGCCATTGGAAATAAAAAAAAATGTTGTATTGAACATGAAAGGAAAAGTTTATAAAAACTGAAAAATTTAATGAATCAAAAAAGGATTCTAAATCATTTATTTAAATTGTTTGTGTAGATAGTTATATCAAATGAGTGTTAGAAAAAGGTAACGACTAAATATCAAGATCTGTTAATTTTGTGACTGTGATATTGAAATTTTGTAAGACCTTGAACCCGGTTTTTTAAGGGTTTATTTTTTTTCTTCAAACGGAGGAATTGAGTTATAAATATAAGAGAAGAGGGATTTTTTATTGCTTGTTTAGGAAGTTGTGACTTGTTATATTTTCGGTGAGCGTTTTAAGAGATTTCTAAAAAAAATGGAGGTCTGACATTGACTGAAAAATGACCGACAGATTTCTTAACAAATTGTTGAGTTTTACATGACTTGCTGTTGAAATAATTTTGTAGTTTCATCCTTTGTAATTGAAAATGGTAAAGCTGGAAAGCTTTTACTTTTTTGAGTCTTCCTTCGGAGTGCGATGAAATCTCAGAGCTTCAATAACAGAAAGCAGCTAAGAATTTTAAATTTTAAAAAATTTTCTGCTGCTTTAAGACAATTGAAGGACAGTGGCTTTTTGTTTTCCTACTGCACTTGACACATTTGGGAGCTTTAGCTGCATGATTCCAAAGAATGTTGGGTACATCAGTGTTCACAGACAACTGAATTTACTACACAATTTGTGATTTGAGCAATACGTAAC
>BPLR01020191.1:0-45978 GCA_021605095.1 Caerostris extrusa | reverse complement strand
TTATACCTTAATGCATTAACATACAGCTATATTTTAGATAACCCTAAAGCTGCCTTAGATACATAAGCATACAGCTATACCTTAGATAAGCATGCAGCTATACCTTAAATACATAAAAAGTTACAAACCTTTAAGTTACAAAGTTACATACCTTAAATACCAAAACATACATCTATACTTTGAGATATATAAGCATATACTTATACCTTAATGCATTAACATACAGCTATATTTTAGATAACCCTAAAGCTGTACCTTAGATACATAAGCATACAGCTATATACCTTAGATAAGCATGCAGCTATATACCTTAAATACATAAAAGTTACAAACCTTTAAGTTACAAAAGTTACATACCTTAAATACTAAAAAACATACATCTATACTTTAGATATATAAGCATATACTTATACCTTAATGCATTAACATACAGCTATATTTTAGATAACCCTAAAGCTGTACCTTAGATACATAAGCATACAGCTATACCTTAGATAAGCATGCAGCTATACCTTAAATACATAAAAGTTACAAACCTTTAAGTTACAAAGTTACATACCTTAAATACCAAAACATACATCTATACTTTAGATATATAAGCATATACTTATATACCTTAATGCATTAACATACAGCTATATTTTTAGATAACCTAAAGCTGTACCTTAGATACATAAGCATACAGCTATACCTTAGATAAGCATGCAGCTATACCTTAAATACATAAAAGTTACAAACCTTTAAGTTACAAAGTTACATACCTTAAATACCAAAACATACATCTATACTTTAGATATATAAGCATATACTTATACCTTAATGCATTAACATACAGCTATATTTTTAGATAACCCTAAAGCTGTACCTTAGATACATAAGCATACAGCTATACCTTAGATAAGCATGCAAACTATACCTTAAATACATAACCATATATAGCTATATCTTAAATACATAAGGGATACCCTAGCTATACTTTAGATACATAAGCATACAGCTATACCTTAAATACATAAGTATACAGATTCTTAAATACTTCCTTAAATTTACATTTTTTCCCCCTTATTCTGCATTGAAATCTTTTGATTTTAAAAATTTTAGGAAGTCATTAAAAATGTATCCTTATGTTATTTCAAACAAAAACTATTTATAATATAAACGATACATTGAAATCTAAATGATTATAATATAAAGGATAAATGTTCAACAAAATTATTAGAAACTATTAAATATAATGAAATTGACAAATTGTGTATAGTTATATATATATCTATATAATATTATAAATAATTTTTTTTATTTTATAGGATAATTTTTTTATTTAATTTTTTTTTATTTCATTATATTTATTTATTTCATTTTATATATACTATTTAATTTTATAAAATTCAAGTAGTAATATCTTGAATTATCTACTTGAATTTTATGTAATTAAATAAATTAAAATCTATTTAGATATAAAAAAAAAAATGAAAAAAAGTATAATTTTATCAATATTACAGAAAATCTTCATTTTTTTTTTTTTTTTTTTCACTTAAAAGATATTTTTTTGGAAATCTTTAAAAATTCAATTCTTTAAAAACACGAAAAATTTTTGAAGTCCACTGTTTTTAATTATAATTTACTGTTTTATTCCATTAAAAAATACAATTTATATGTAAACGTATAAATGTATGAATGAGTTTGATAATAACGGGCAACATAAATATTTTCATTAACAAACCTCATTTTCAAAAGATACTGATCAATAAAAACTAGAAAAAAGGGGCTTTTGAAACTTTTTACAAAAGTTTTTAGATGTTATATAAATCACGTTTAACCCACCTTCCTCCAAAATTCAAATCGGAAGTTCTAATTGAATTGCTGATTCATGATACAATATGTAAGAGGAAGAGCAAAGTAAATGTGATACAAGACCTTTTCTCCAGTTAGATAATAAGCGGCAAAACGCTTTAAAGCTTCAAAATAAATTGAATTTCCAGTATCAAACTTTTTTTAGATCGAAAAACTAGAAACACATCAGTTGGATGCAATTTAACAGAAAGGAAAAAAATTACAGTATTTTTCATCCAATAATATTTCTTTTTTTTTCAGAATTTTTCTGTATTTTTCTTATTTCGAAAAACAGCTCCGTGATGCTTTCAAGAGTTAATATTTTCCTCTCTCATTGCTATATCTTTTATTATTATTATTATTCTCATGATAGACGCCATTCAATGGATGCTAAAATTTCTTTCATGGGATTTGAAAAATAATCACTAAAAATGGACTTAAGAATAATCATCGGAAGTACCTTTAACTTTGAAAAAAAATACTGATCAAAGATCTATTTAAGAGAAATTTAATTCCGTTTTTTGGAGCTTACACACAAGGATAAGAAATTTGAAGAATGCATCATTCACGAAATTTAATGAAAAAGTTATCTATCATAAAAATTCTTATTTTTTTAAATGCAAAATTTGCAAAAAAAAAAAAAAAAACACCATATTTTTGGAGGGTATGTTTTAATTTAAAATAAAATGTTTTGAGGAATCATTTTTTGTTCCTTTTTTTCTAAAATGCTTTCTTTTATTTTATTCTGTTTATTTTATTATTTTTATTTTTATTTATTGTTTTTTACGTTCTCAAAATTTTCATAATAGATGTAAACTTTAGATATTTCTTAAAATATATTAACAAAATTATTAAAAAAAAAAAAAAAACATCCTGTTTAACTAGATCATGATTAGTTAATAGATTAAAAGTACATAATTCTTTATTCACTCGCTTATTTCTGAAAAAAATTTACAACAGAAAATACAAAACTGACTATTTTTGCCACATGTAATTTTTTTTTTATAGTTGAAAATTGAAATAGTTTATTTGTTACCAATTGAAATAGCTTGATATCAATTAAAAAGTTAAAATTTATATCAATTCAAATAGTTTAGTTGATATCAATTGAAATAAAAAATACAATTTATACGTAAATATACAAATTTATGAGTAAGTTTGATAATAACGGGCAATCAGAAAGTTATCATTAACAAATCCTATTTTCAAAAAATACTGATCAATAACAATTGGGGAAAAAAAGGGGGGGTTAAAACTGTTACAAAAGTATAAGATGTTATATAAATCATTTAACCTTCCCCCCCTCCCCCACCCAAGTTCAAATTCGAAGTTCTAATTGAATTGCTGATTCATGATACAATACGTAAGAGGAAGAGCAAAATAAATGTGATACAGGACTTTTCTCCAGTTAGATAATGAGAGGCAAAACGCTTTAAAGCTTAAAAATAAATCGAATTTCCAGTATCAAACTTCTGGATCGAAAAACGGGAAACACATCAACTGGATGCAATTTAACAGAAAGGAAAAAAATTACAGTATTTTTCATCCAATAATATTTTTTGCTATATTTTCTTATTTCGAAAAACAGCTCCGTGATGCTTTTAAGAGTTAATATTTTCCAGCCGCATTTCTATGTCTTTTTATTATTATTATTATTATTATTATTTTCACGATAGAAGCTAGTCAATGGAGGCTAACATTTTTGCCATGAGATTTGAAAAATAATCATTAAAAAGGGATTTAAGAATAATCATGGAACTACCTTTAACTTTGTAAAAAATACTGATCAAAGATCTATTTAAGAGAAATTTAATTCCGTTTTTTGGAGCTTATACGCAGAAGAATAAGAAATTTGAAGAATAAGATCGTTCAAAAAATTTAAAGAAAAAGTTATCTATTAATAAACTACCTATTTTTTTAATACAAAATTTACAAAAAAAAAAAAAAAAAAAAAAAAAAAAAAAAAAAAAACCGTATTTTTTTTAAAGAGTAAGTTTTAATTTAAAATAAAGTGTTTAGAAAAAAACTTGGAGGAAACTTAATTCTTTTTTCCTAAAATGCTTTCTTTTGTTTATTTATATATTTTATTATTATAATATTTTTTTTTTTTTACGTTCTCAAAATTTTCATAATGGATGTAAATTTTAAATATTTCACAAAATATATAAGCAAAATCACAAAAATTATAAATTCTTTAATTAAATCTTGATTAGCTAATAAATTAAAAGTACTTAATTCTTTATTCTCTCACTTACTTTTAAAAATTTTATACAGATAAAAAAACGAAATTAGTTATTTTGCTACATGAAATTTTTCGTAGTCGGAAATTGAAATAGTTTAGTTGATATCAATTGAAATAGTTTATTTGATATCAAATGATATAATTTATTTTATATCAATTGAAATAAAAATACAATTTATAAATAAAAACATACAAATTTATGTGTGAGCTTGATAATAACGGGAAACACAAATGTTATCATTAACAAAGCTTATTTTCAAAAAAATTCTGATCTATTAAAATTGTTATAAAAAAGGGTTTTTTAAACTTTTACAAAAGTTTAAGATGTTATATAAATCGTTTAACCCCCTACCTCCCCCAAAGTTCAAATTCGAAGTTCTAATTGAATTGCTGATTCATGATACAGAATAAGAGGAAGAGCTAAGTAAATGTGATACGAGACTTTTTCCACTTATATAATAAGCGACAAAACGCTTTATAACTTAAAAATAAATCGAATTTCCAGTATCAAACTTTTGGATAGAAAAACTACAAACACATCAGTAGGATGCAATTTAACAGAAAGGAAAAAAAAAATTACAGTATTTTTTCATCCAATAATATTTTTTGCTGTATTTTCTTATTTCGAAAAACAGCTCCGTGACGCTTTTAAGAGTTAATATTTTCCTCGCGCACTTCTATATCTTTTTATTTTATTATTATTCTCTCGATAGATACTAGTCAATAGAGGCTATCATTTCTTAAAAATAATCACTAAAAATGGATTAAGAATAATCATGGAACTACCTTTAACTTTGTAAAAAAATACTGATCAAAGATCTGTTTAGGAGAAATTTAATTCCGTTTGTTGGAGCTTACACACAAGAATAAGAAATTTGAAGAATGGATCATTCACTAAATTTTTGAAAAAAAGTTATATATCATAAAATTCTTATGTTTTTTAATATAAAATTTAAAAAAAAAAAAAAAAAAAAAAAAAATTTTTTTTTTCGGACAGTACGTTTTAATTTAAAGTAAAGTGTTTAGAAAAAATGCTGCATGGAAACTTTTTAATTTTTCTTTTTTTCAAAAAAAAATTTTTTTCCCCAAATTCTCAAAATTTTGTAACAGATTTAAATTTTTGGATATTTCACAAAGTATATAAACAAAATCATAAGAAAGTCAATGAATCATAGAATCAATATCCTGTTTAATTAGATCATGATTAGCTAATAGATTAAAAATACATAATTCTTTATTCTCTCACTAACTTTTAAAAATTTTATACAGATAATCAAAATTATTTTGCTATATAGAGCTTTTTTGTAGTTGAAAAGTTTATTTGATATCAATTGAAATAGTTTATTTGATATCAATTGAAATAGTTTTATTTGATATCAATTGAAATAGTTTATTTGATATCAATTGAAATAGTTTATTTGATATCAATTGAAATAGTTTATTTGATATCAATTGAAATAGTTTATTTGATATCAATTGAAATAGTTTAGTTGATATCAATTGAAATAGTTTAGTTGATATCAATTGAAATAGTTTACTTGATATCAATATAAATAGTTTAGTTACTGCATTGATTCTTCGTGACTTTTTGCTAAAAATGAAACCCATATCGTTCCACAGCCACCGATTCACACCGTGCGACTTCTGACTATTCCTTAAACTCAAAAGACCACTCCGGGGAGAAATGTAGGACATTTAAAACGAATTTAGTATACCTTGAATATTTGCAGAGATGGCAACAGCAAGTGAACCTTTCAAATAATATCTGAGACAATTTTCAGTAGCATTTGATGGTATATACCACTCTCCCATTATACCAATGAGATCAGTAGATAAAGACTAAATGCTCGACACACTATACTATATTCCAATTTAAACGATCACCAATATTACTACAAAATTTAAAATTTAGATATGCACATACGAAATGTAAATGCGACTGGAATTTTCATTAAAATTTAAGAGATTTATGACTTATTATCCTATTTGTATTGAAGTTATTTATTAAAAATTTAATTTAATTTAAAAAAAAAAAAATTTAATACATAATGCTGTACAGCATTTTGAAAGGAAAATAAAGCAGTGCAAGACAAAAAAAAAAAATTTCGTGAATATTTATAATAAAAACTTATAGCGTACCAATATTAAACATATCCATTAAATCCCATGTTCCTCTTAAGTAAAGACTTCCCAGACTTCCGCGTCTTTTTGACAACAAAGGAAAAATGTAACAGCGACGTTATAAATTGTTGAATAAGATTGAATGTTACTTACTTAATTATTACAAAGGGTAGATTAAAGTTTTCTATTTTTTGAAAAAGCTCACGCTATGCTTCAAGAAGTTTTGATTATATATATATATAAATTCACGTAGAAATAGTATTAGTTTTTCCGCAGTAGATCGAAGATTTTTGTTATCATCCATCGTAACAAAGGAAAATCAACAGAGTCGGTCTGTCTGTATGTGAAATCTTTTATTCGTAATTTATCATTAACTCCCAATAGCACTATATTATTTATTAAATTATTTTACATATTTAGTGTTTTTAAATTATTACTGCCTTGCTAAAAATGAATAAAAAATAATATAAATTAAGGTATTTTTCTGACGATTTTGAAAAATTTGTTTTCTTTTAAGCCCACTTGGTAGTTTGGTTTGGTTTGTCGCTCTACGATCATTTTGTGCACACTTTAGGATAATTAGACCGGGACCTACAATTTAACGTGTATTCCGAATCACTAATAAACATCCATGCTCCCGCCAGGATTCGAACCTGAAGACTGTGGTTCCAAAGGCCAGAGCGCTAGCCAATTGGCCATCAGGCTGCGCCCACTTGGTAGACAGTAACATCTAGACAAAGTCCAAGAACCCATGAGGTCTCATAGAAGGAGGGAAAGAGGGGGACAGCAGGTAGTAAGTAGAAGTCTGACTTGGCTCCGTAACGCTGAAGAAGGAAGCCAGTGCATTCCAGGGAGGAATTTTAGTGGGAACTACCCCGCATTTGCGTATCGTATGGTAGAAGTCTCGAAAAAATTCCCACTAGGTAATCCGATTCACAAGGCAAGATGCTGAACATCACAATCGCCATCGAGTCTCCTGATTTTTTTTTTAACAGTATCTACAATAAAGCCGCCAGCAGATTGAATCTCTGCTCTAATGTTCACCAGCGGCGTATATTGCCACTAAGCCACGAGTCAGGCTAATAAAACTGATCATTCACAAAGAGGGAGTGAAAGCGGTAGATAACTTGTGTTGTGTTGGAGCACTTGTAGGTAGAAGTCTTACTTGAGTCCGTAACGCTGAAGAAGGGGTCAGTGCCTTTGGGGGAGGATTTTAGAGGGAACTTTCCCATATTTGCGTATCATACGGAAGAAAAGCCGGAAACTCTTACCAGGTAATCCGACTAGTGAGGCAAGATGCTGAACATCACATATGCTATCGAGCCTCCTCGTTTTTTGAAACAGTGCCTACAAAAAGGCGCCAGCGGATTAAACATCCGCCCTTATGATCACCAGCGGCGTATGTTGTCACTGAGCCACGAGTCGGGCTAATAAAACTATTCTTTCACTAGGAGGAAGAGAAAGAGGTAGGTAACTTCTGTTGTGTTGAAGCATCTGTAGGTAGAAGTCTGATTTGGCTCCGTGACGTTGAAGTAGGAAGGTGCCTTTCGGGAGCACTTTTAGAGAGAACTACCCCATATGTGCGTATCGTATGGAAGAAAACCCGAAAACTCCACCGGGTAATTTAACTAGTGAGACAAGATGCTGAACATCCCAAACGCCATCGAGTTTCCTCGTTTTTGAAACAGTGTCTACAATAAAACCGCCAGCGGATTGAACTTCCGCCCTTATGCTCACCAGCAGCGCGAGTTACTACTGAACCAGGAGGGGGGCTGAAAAATTCGTTTCTGATAAGGTTAAACAATTCATTTAAAAGTTATTGTTATTTATCTGTTATTAATACCATTTGCCAAATTTCATCTTATGAACTATAAATTCGTATGAAATAACTAATACAAAAGCTTACTGTATCACATTTATTCGACAATTTGTTTGGGGGAGCAAAATGAATTAGACCAAAAATGAATCGTAATAAATATAAATTCATTAAAAGATTTTTTGTTCAGAAATAACGTATTAAATAAAAAGGTTTTGCATTATTTTTAAACACTCTGGTAAAATACTCTATTAAAAAGAACAAGATGAAATGTATCAGAGCCGATTGAAAAAGCATTAATAAATATAACATTTAATAGTTAACGTTAAACCATCCAAAAATTCTCAGAAAAAAAAAATGCCTGATATCTTTTAAGGGATTATCGTCCACGAAGTGTCGTAGAAAATGTCGATACAAAAACAAAGAAGCGACTAGACATACTCAGACAAAAATAAAAATAGTTAAAAAGGAATGAAGGTTTTTCTGAATTTTAGAACATTTTGGAAAACCTCATATTTTAAAGCCAAGCACAGTTCTTGGGAGATATATTTTCCGGAATAAATAAAAAAAATTTATGCTGCTTATTCTGCGTGTTTTTCGGAAAATAAATTGCAACCAACGTTCACAGATCCTTGAAAAAGTTTGCATAAGCATATTTTTGAAAGAATTAAATATAAAATGTTAAAAAAAATAATGTATATATAGAAGTGTAACATTGAACACAAATTCGCAACAAAATATTTCTGGTAATAATATGTATTATTTTTGGACTATGTGTCATTGTCTAAATCGAGCAAAAAAAACAGTGATGATTCCATGACAAAACAAATACATTTAAGATCTTCAAATTTGGTTAGGGATTGTCGCTCTACGGTCTTCTTGTGCACACGATGGCTAAACAAACTGGAACCTACAGTTTATAGTGGATTTCAAACCCCTAACAAACATCCATTCTACAGCCAGGATTCGAACCTGAAGCCCGTGATACCAAAGGCTAGAGGCTAGCCCTTTGCCGCAAAGATCTTCAGGGACATTGATACATAAGTGAACGAAAGGGTTTTTTTTAATTAAAACTTTTCTAATTGAACAATAATTTAAAATCTGTAAAAATAATGACTACGAAATTAACAATGAAAACAAACAGCAATGATATTATCTTAATTTTTTAATATAATTTTAATACAATTTAAAAATTAATTTAATAAAAGTTGGTTCTGTTGATGAATATTGAAGAAAATAGAAATCAAAGTATCAAGATACCATAATAAGTCATATTTATATAGTCTTCAAGGTGCCATGACATAAATTGTGTTGCAGAACTCACTACAGTTATGAAAATGTAACAACCGGTGTATTTTCCACGAAATCTCTTTATATGTAATTTACTGTTAGGTTCATTACCCCAGAGATATGTGACATTTTTTTCATAATTTGTTCTGGCTTTTAGAATTCCGAACTTTTGGTGAATTGCTGCTTTTGAAAAAGACTACAATTGGGTAGGTTTTTTTAAATTCAAACCATTCTAATTGAACAATAATTCAAAATCTTTTGGGCAAAATAATGACTACTAAATTCTTTAACAATGGAAACAAACATCAATGATACTATTTTATTTTAATTTTTTAATATAGTTTTAATACCTTAAAAATATTATAAAGTTAGTTTTTGTCGATGAATAGTCTAAGAAAATAGAAAATCAAAGATATCAAGTAACTATAATAACTCACGAATGCTCTTTATATGACATAATTTACTGTTAGACTCATTACCCCAGTGATTTATGTGCCTCCCCCCTTCCCCTTTAATTTCTTCTGGTTTTTGTGAATTCTGGAGAACTTTTGGTGAATTGCTGCTTTTGAAAATGAATACAATTGGGTAGTTTCTTTTAATTAAAACTATTCTAATTGAATAAAAATTCAAAATCAGTTGGGTAAAATAATGACTACGAAATTAACAATGAAAACAAACAGCAATGATATTATATTAATGTTTAATATAGGTTTTATTACCTTAAAATTATTATAAAGTTAAGTTTTGTTGGTGAATGTTCTAAGAAAATAGAAATCAAAGATATCCAGAATCCCTAATAAACTATCTTTATGGTCTTCAAGGTGCCATGACATAATTTGTGTAACAGAACTCGCGGCAATTGTGAAAAATAAAAGAACCGGTGTATCTTCCACGAAATCTCTTTATAGGTAATTTACTGTTAGGCTCATTATCCCAGAGATATGTGACATAGCTTATTTTTTATTATTATTATTATTATTATTATTTAGTTTCTTCTGGCTTTGGTGAATTCAGATAATTTTGGTGAATTGCTGTTTTTGAAAATGAATACAATTGGGCGATTTTTTTTTTTAAAAAGCTATTCTAATCGAACAATAATTCAAATTCTGTTGGAGAATGGCTAAGAAATTCTTTAACGGTGAAAACATACAGCAGTGATATTAGCTTAATTTTTCAATATAGTTTTAATACGTTAAAAATATTATAAAGTTAATTTTTGTTAATGCGTTTTCTAAAGAAAAACAGAAATCAAAGATATCATAGTAAGTCATCTTTATAATCTTCAAAGTGTCATGACATAAATTGTGTAACAGAACTAGCTTCAATTGTGGAAAATAAAAAGAACCGGTGTATCTTCCACGAAACCTCTTTATTCGTAATTTACTGTTAGGCTCATTACCCCAGAGATATGTGACATTTTTTTTTTTTTTTTTTATTATTATTTTTACTTCTTTCTGTAATTTCTTCTGGCGTTGGTGAATTCAGGATAATTTTTGGTGAATTGCTATTTTTGGAAATGAATACAACATAATCAAAACAAAAATAATTAAGTTATTATTTTGTTTTTGCACTTTAAAAAATTTACTCCGGTAAAAGTTAAATTCCGATCAAAGGCTAACTTTTATTTCACTTAAATCACACATTATTATTATTAACAATTTGAAAGACTATCTAAATATCCTAATGTGGAGAACGAGGCTTACCGATATCAGTAAATGTTTATAAAATTTTTCAACTTTTTTTAATAAAATAATAAATTTTAAAATATCAAAAAATGATGAATATCTATATTTTTAAATAATAATATTTTGACTGTTATTTGCAGCCATTTGACATTTTTACATTTACTGAATTATAAAAATTTCTGCGACAAATTAACGCAACTGAATAATCTGAAACGCAGCTTAAATCCTTCAAGTATGCATAATGCAACTCTTAACAATTGCAAATAACAAAGATTTCCTTCCACGAGAAACAAAACAAGCAGAGAAAGTCACTCACAAATGAGTTGTCGCATTCCAGTGTTTACTCAGTCTGGCCTTCTATTCATTTATGATATTTTCTTTCTCCATTTATCTCAAAACGATGGGCAACGAACAAAGGCAAACGAACGATTAAACCCGATTATCATCCGGTGAACAACTTCACACTCCTTAACTACAAAAGCTCTCTTGGAGATGACCACCTGAAAAACAAACAAACGATGACGATACACTAACTCCTCGAAATTCATTGAATCGAACCGTTCTTTGAATCGAAATTTGCACAGGCTCCACAACCAAAGATAAACAAAACAAATGAAAAGAAAATAAAAGAAAAAAGAAACTTGAACAATAATGGGAAGCAGTTTCCGATACCGGGTTCCAACAACTGTAACGACTGGTAATCCCGGAGTAGTATTTAGACGCGGTTCGTTACACCTTCTATTCAGGGGTGTCGTCACTTGGCTATTAAAGGAGTTGGTGGAAAATGATTAGATCAGTTCACGGAGTACTACAGTGGGATGTATCGGAGTGAAGGCGTCTGATCTCACACACGTTAATGACCGCAGATTCAGACGATTAAATGAATCGCGACTGTAACAGTGCTTCGGTGACGACAGTTGATCGAACAGGGAATAAGCAAGGTCTTTACAACTGTGTTTCGCAAAAGCGTATCAGCCCGTATTTCGGTTGAAAGCTGGTATATTAGCAAAATGTCAAGTCTTAGTGAGGGTGCAGATTTTGGAGAACTTTAACGGTAATGTCTTGTCTCTCGCTATCTCTACCAGCGATACTAATGGCTTTTAAAATATTTACTATAAGGCAAATGAATTTTTATAAAATGCCCATAATTTATTCGTTTACATAAAAGATTCATTTTGTGAAATTATCAACACAATTTTGTATAAAAAAAAAATTTTGTTTAAAATGATAAATTACAAGAAAATAAAATACACGCATTTAATGAAAACACACTACTTACATTATTGAACGATGAAAGTTCCAAATTTTTTTTTGTTTGTGAAATCGTGATAATTTCGTTATTTTTGAATAAACATTTTTTTTTTTTTTTGATTTTTATTTTAAAAAAAAAAATTTGAAATGGACTAACTGATGGGTATATTTTTAAATGGTTATATTTATGGGTAATTTGAAAATTATAATTTGTTGTTCCAATACAGCTGATAATACAAAGACAGTTAATCGTTATGCCATAAGCAAGGGCTGCAACACTGTTACTTATTTGGCACTAACCAGGGGGCACGTGTAGCTTGAAGATATGATACGAACCCGAGTAACACTACCCTTCCCTCAACGTTCTACGATCATATTAGACCGGGACCTACAATTTAAAGTGACATCCTGGACGAATAATATATTTTAAAAATTTGTTAAATTAATTTTATAAGCATTTATTTCAATTTGTCAATATAATATAATTCTTTTCTCTGTTAAAATCTTTTTATAAGTAAATTTAAATATTAATTTGTGCCTTTCCAGTATGTTGTTTTTGAAGCAGATTATATTTAATCGGAAATATTCTACACAATGAAATAACAGGATCTATCCAAAAAGAAACCGAAGTTTTAAATAACAGCACCGAAGCGTCAACCATGTAGCCTTTCTTTGTACGCAAGTTATGTATCGTTAAAGATGAGCTTGCTGTTTTTTTCCACCCCTAGAACACGTCACTATCATGAGCAATAGAATGAACCAGCATTTTCAGTCTTCGGCGATTATTTACATTTCCAAAAAATAATGAAGTATGTATGATGTTCATACGAAGTTTTACAAAATCCTTTACTAAAGCATTTCAGATGGTGCAACAAATTACTGCAAATGATTGATTTAATCTATCCTAATAGTATGACTTTTCAAATCGGACAGAACATCCAACAAAGACGATTCGAAAACTTGGTGTCTTGGATGGTCTTCACTTACAGGAAGTACGTGCTTAGCACATTTAACTGTGCAAACATCGTTTGTCAGTGAGAATGCTGTAGACCTAGGCATCACTAAAAAGATCTCACACAATTTGTCAGAAAATCTGAAGATGCATAGTGTTACAGTAGAATTTGTGTAAAAGGAATAATGAGCAAAAACAAGGAAACGTGTTGTAAATAATCAAGAGTTATTAGATCGTTTATATGCAAATCAAAATTCTCTAAAATAGCCATAAAACAGTCTCCATAGCCTGTTATTAACAGTGGATTTGTGGATATGACACTAAAATGAAAAGGCAATCACACAATAGGTAGGAACATCGTCACAAACACACACACACACAAAAAAAAAAAACCCGGCAGAATCAACTGAATGTGAAGATGAGGCTTCAACGAAGTTAAACAATCAGTGCTCACTTTTACATGAATGTTACAACGCGTTTAACAGAAGCAATTTGGCGGAAGAGGCTGAAAATTTTGAGATACAAGACATGAATGATGTATCATATTGTCTTCAGAAGTCCATATGATTAGATTCAGGAGCATATAAGCACGTAATAATCTCTTATCTACAAAGTTTAAGGACCTCAGCAACCATTCATTAAAAAAAAATTATCGCCAAACAATAGACCTCAGTGCCAATCATAATAAATTTTCAGCCGACCTCCGCGCCAATTGCAATTCCCTTCTCAGCTAATCGTGCTAGTCGCTCTAGCTCTCTTCCTTCTCTTCATCCTCAGACAAAGCTTGATTTGCTGGGATAAATTGGTATTCCGTATCGGCGTAATTGACATTTTTTCACTAGCGCTTTAGATTCTTACAAGCCTTGATTCCAAACGCTTAGTGCTAAGATCATAGCAAAGGTGGCAAGATTACTGTCCTTCTGCAAATTTTTAGCCAGACAAAAGGCCACTGTCACCCCGCAGCTTTCCTAATGTACTAATTCAGCACCTGTGTATCTTTTTCCTTCCCCGCCCCCAAAAAAATTTAAATTCTTTCTGAAAGATTGATTATTCTAAACAATAGAAGAAATTGAAGAAAGTTCGATGCAAGACTTACATGTTATCTCACAAAATGATTTTCGGATACATTTCCACACTAGAAGGTTTTTGAAAACGATATAAAAATAAAGCAAGATAGTATTTTGAAAGAGGCAGGTCTGATTAAAAAATACGCTTATCAATTATTGATTAATTTTTGAACTTCGACTGCTTCGTTTCACGTTTTAAAATTATTTACTCAACTTCATTTCTATTTTGTAACATGAACTGCGGAAAAGATTCATGATCAATCTTTGAAACACTTTTTGGGAACATAAAAAGGTTCTTCTTAGACAACATTACAACAAGAATCTCTTTTCTACAAATGATGGCGGCCTGGTGGCCAATTGTCTAGCGCTCACGCCTTTGGTACCCCAGACTTCAGATTCGAATCCTAGCGGTGGCAGGGACGTTTGTTAATGGTTTGGAATCCCCGTTAAACTGTAGGTACTGGTCTAATTAGGTTAAAGTGTACACAAAATGACCGTAGAGACCTACAAACCCAATCTAATCTGCAAATGAAGATTTAAATGCATGAAACAAATAAAAGTTTTTTAAATAATAAAGACAGACTCATCGACAATAAAATATATATCTAGCTTTTATGACAATACAAGATTTATTTTTTTTTTTTTGTCATGAAGCAAAAGATACCAAATAGTAGGACACCTTTTTTATAACTAAAAGACATACATTTAAAAAGAATATACTAGAAATAGAAAATGAATTTCCACCCTGTATAAGATTCAAAAGTTCTTTTTCATAGCAGACTCTTGTCTTACCATGAACGTTACAATGTAACAACAATAGGCAACTGGAGCACTGGTGTTTCGCAGGTATCTCTAATGGATATCCGGATTCCGGAAGTAATGGAGGCTTCAGGATAGATGGGTAAATAAAGAGAAAAATCGATGTTATGTCACTCTAATAAAAACGTACGAGTGAACTCTAACATTGGGGAGAGGCAAAAACTTTTACTACAACATTAAGAGCAGAGGAGGTGGTTGTCACTAGGAAACATGCATGTTTGTTCCGATTCACAAATATCTACGGAAAAGGGCCATTTTTTGTCTGTGTATGTGTGTCATGACAAGAACAGTAATATAAGGAATATTTATAAGACTCATCCGTGTTATATTGACACATACTATTATAGCCAAATAAGAATTAGTAATAAGTCTGATTAAATATTTGAAGATATCTTTTATTATAGAATTTACAATAAATGAATATATATTTTTTTTTTTTAATTTCAAAGAAATGCTCCTTTTTCTAAATAAATGAAAAATATATTTGAAATATATATAAAAATATATTTTTAAATATATATAAAAATATATTTTAAAAATAAATAAAAAATATATTCGTAATGACTGATGGGAAACAACCTCAATTCAGTGTTCAGTGTTATTCGAGGTTTACCAATGTACAGTTTAAATTTTGATTAAATTTTTACAAACGCTTGAAAATTGAAATATATCCTTAGTTAAATATATGGAGCCTGATGGTCGAATGACTAACGCTCGGTGCCACAGGTTTCCTGATTCGAGTCCCAGCGGTGCCATGGGTGTTTTAGTGATTCGGAATCCAACTGTAGTTTCCGGTCAAATACGACCACTGCTACCACACTACACTACACTGCATCACACCACATCATTGTACCTAGAGCTGAGTTGACCTTATATAGTTTGGGAAAGATGTGGGTGAGAAGAAGTCTGATTGGGCTCTGTGACGCTTCATGGTCGTATGAGACCGGGACCTACGGTTTAAAGTGGATTCCGAACCACTACAAGCATCAATGGCACGACGGTTATTCGGACCGAACCTGTGGTACCGAGCGCTAGCCACTCGGCCTTCAGGTTCCCACTTCTTTGTCTGATACTAGTAGAGCGTTGGGTATAGGGCTGACAACCCTACCCCGTAAAAAGAAAAATATCCCATGTTTCGTAATCTGCTAGACGGGGATGGTCTACTACCATCTACCGAGACGTTATAATATATATATATAGTCTAAAATGATAAAAAAGGGAGCAAGCAACACAATATTTAACAATAACAATAGTATATATCTTATTGTACATTCTAAAAGAATTTCAATTAATTATTAATTTTTACATTTATTACAATTAAAATACATAAAATCTGAATGTGTTAAATTTCTTTAAAAAAGATTTTAATACAACAATAAGATCAAGTAAATTAATATATGATAAAGCTATAATACAGCAAATATACCAAATACAAATTGGACAGCAAATTCTGCGCTATAATTCATCATAATAAAGACATCCCAACATTCTCGGTCGACTCAAACCAGCATACCGCTCGGCATAATTCTCATTCCAATGAAGTGCTAATAATGTCCTCTTAAATATAATGAAGGCTTCACAAATGAATGAGAATTATCAACAAAAGCTAATAGATCACGACGGATTTTCAATGGGCCAAAGCAGTGCAGTACCCGCGTCAGATCAAAATGAAAGATCTATTATAATTATATTTATATGAAAACGGAATAAATCGCACGTTTATTTTAAGATCTTCGCGTTGAAGGGTTAGTCTTCCGTACTGCTGCGTAATGAAACAAGTAATATAAAAAAAAAAATTTAAGTCAATTCTTACTTTTTTTCACCATATTGCAGAAAGTCCTTTATAAATAATTTCCATTCATTTTTTTAAGATAGAAAAAATTCTCTCTCTCTCACACACACGCTTTCCATTTCTCTCACTAATTTATTCACATGTTTCATTTTCCATTTTGTTACCTTCTTTACTCAGATTAGAACCCAGAATGAAAAAAAGAATCTGAAAGAGAAATTTTTTTTCCAGCGATCTACACGCTTCGCCACTGACGGTATTTATTCCTAAATTTACATCCTGAAATTTTTTTCTCCCATTTAAAACTAAAATTAATTAATTAAATTTAATTAATGCATTAATATTTGAAAAAACTGCATTAGCATCAAGTGTTATCCACTACAAGTTTTAAAAAAATGTATTTGAACTTGAATGGATGACTAAAAAAGTATTTTATGAACGATTGAAAATTTGAACAAGATATATAAATATATATAGGGAGAGTGTGAACTAATAGTAGGAATCGAAAAAAAGAAAGAAAGATTTTCATTTCAAGTTGAAATTTTCCTCTTACATCTGGCGCCATCTATTGGTAGGTATATGCAATTTAAATCTAAAGAAAACTAAAATTAATTAATTAAATTTAATGAATGAATTAATATTCAAAAAAAACTTTATTAACATCCAGTGTCATCCTCTACAAGTTCAAAAAAAAAATGTATTTGAACTGGAGTGGATGAATAAAAAGTATTTTTATTTTTGAACAATTTGAAATTTGAACAAGAAAATTTGAACAAGATATACAAATATATATAGGTAGAGTGTGAACTAATAGTAGGAATTGAAAAAAAAGGGAAGCAATTTTCCAACACACAAACGAACTCATTCTCTCGAATTTGCAATCTTGAACGAAGTTAAGACGTGGAACCGACCATGGAACCTCATTCCAAATAGGAAATTTAATAATTCAGGCTGACGCATCCATGCACCGATTGCATCCGCTAGAAATTGGGAACGATCTTCAAAAAGGGCTTTGGTAAATAATTACTCAATCACTGAAATGCCACAGAGGAAAGTGAAAGAAAGGATCAATACAAAGATTCCAACCAAATTCAGACAGCGATAAATTAAGTGTAGCATATAAGTAATTTCTGTTTGAAAATATGTATGAATTTCATCTGATTCCACGCAGCCCACGAATAAAATTATATTTGTAACTTTCTGGAAACTTGAAATTCTCATCTTCGGGGAATTGTTTGTCATTTAAGATAGCTATTTCAACAAATAGAAAACTTACTATAGTGAAAAAATATGGCATAATGGATTATTTTAAAACCTATTGTTAAAGCTAAGATTCATTTAGGTTTTTTAAAAGATGCCGATTTCTGCATATTAATTTTGTAAATTTATTAATAACTTTGTACAATATTATTTTTTTAGAATACGAAATATTTTTCAAGCTAATATTTTTGTTATGGATCAATAAAACAGACGCAGACTTTTCACAGTGTTTTTCCTATGTAGACTTTGGAAAAGAGGGGGAAGAATTCAAATTTTAATATACAAAACTGAAGTCATAAGCTTATTATTAAAAGCTAACTAATTATGGATTAATGATTGTAATAAAAAATATTTTAGAGATATTGTTTTGTTTTTCTTATCCCACTTGGTAAACAGCAACATCAAGTCCAAGAATCCATGTGGTCTCATGGAAGGAGGGAAAGGGGATGTGGCTTCTATAGTGTTGGAGCACCCATAGGTAGAATTCTACTTGGCTTAGAAGGACAATGTCTTCCGACAGGACTTTTAGGGGGAGCTCCCCCTCATTTGCTTATCGTACGGAAGAGAAATCGAAAAACGCCCACTCGGAAGTCCGACTAACGAGTCAAGATGCTGAACATCCTCATTCTTTGAAACAGTGTCAACAACAAAGCCGCCAGCGGATTGAACCTCCGCCCTAATGCTTACTAGCGGGGCCCGTTGTAACTGAACCACGAGTCGGGCATTTTAGAGGTATAAATTATATTCATGAAGATCAAAATGTGAATATTCAATTACCTTTTTTAATTTCACGTTCAATTGTTTCAACTGCAAAAACAGTATCTGAAAGTCAGCAGAAAATGTCAGTTAAACTAATTGAATGTTTTGAAAATAATTTGAATTAAAATCCAAAATTAAGTCTTAAGTCTAAAATTCTGTTGGAAAAAAAAAAAAGTTCTTTGTAATAAAAAAAGTGCTCATTATCTACAACTTTTTTTCTTAACTACAAATGTGGCATCATTTTTAAAAAAGAAAAAAAAGATCAAATTATATTTATAGATTACAAAAAATATAAATAATGAAGTCATTACACTATTTTTTTAAAGAGTTTTATTTGTTGATTTAACACATATCTTCTCATTCTTTCTAAAACAATTTTTTTTTTTTTTTTTTTTATGTTTTATCGAATTAAGAAATGATGATAAATATAAGCCACATTTTTTTGTATCTCCAAAATAAAAAAAAAAAAATGCATTACTAAAATAACAAAACCTTGACATTCAATAATAGTGCCTTCAAGAACGAATTTTTACTTAAATACTTTTTTTTTCCAGAAAATAATGCAATAAAATAATAAGTAAGTATAAAAAAGTAATAGCGAGAAATAAAAAGAGAAATAATGTATTTCATGGAAGAAATAAATTTGTTTTTACAAGTTAAGAAAATGGAAGTAATGTTTCACTTTTCAAAAAAACAAGGTAATTTCGTGGTAAATATGGGTGAGTTTTAACCATCTATTGCCATATTGTCAATAAAGCAAGGAGCACTTATCAATCACTTTCAAATTACAAGTTTCTTCTACTATTCGGAGCAATTTTATTTTCAAATTTAAAATAGAAAAATTTACTCTAATACGCTCTTCTCCAGAGGATGCATCATCATGATTGATGATCATCACACACCCAGAAAGATTAACAAAGTATAATTTGGCGTATAAAAAAAAGATTCCTATACAGTATTTGCATAATCATATTTCTGCTAACCAATGCTGAAAAAAAGATACAGAATTGAAGTATAATTCGCGTGACCAACGTGTAATAAAAAATAATAATAAATAAAAACATTTTTTTTTTTTTTTTTTTTTAAACCCATACTTTTGGTAAAGAGGTATTAAAAAAATTCGAAACCGTAATACCAGTGTCTAGCAATTGCACATTAAATGTCAAAGTCAGTAATTAGTAAAACTTACCTAGGCAGTGATGCATATATAGAATATTTTTATATTAATTTCTGTCTTAATTTTTAAATCTCTTAATTATTAAACTTAATTTTTTTTTATATTTTTATTAACCTTTAATTGTTTTTCATTTTAAAGGTTTAACTTTTAAATTTTTCACTGAGTAAGGTACTCATTTTTAATTATTTCATTTTTAATTTCTTTTACACAATAGACTTCATGGAATAAATTTTAATTTTAGTTCTTTAATTATGTAAACAAAAGTACAGAGATATTTTTCTCTAGGCACTCTAAAAACACAACCTTTGCCTTTGTATACGTCTAATGACACTGTAGCCCATGCGGCTAAAATGGGTACCTAGTGACCGGGGAGGGGGTAAGGTCAGACTTCTCCTATGGGTGCCCCATGTCTTAGTGCCGCAGGGTCAAGGACAAAAAGAAGCTGCAGTTTTTACTCTTTATGATGACTCGTCGGTTTAAGAATTTTGTAAATACTTCTACCACACGGATTCATAGACTTGGTTTAAATGTGTCAGATGTCAACCAAATTGGATAAAAACGTAGGTCTAATAAATGAAATGATACAAATTTCTGATCTCATCTGCAATACATTCCGTCCAGGATTCTTTAACTGTTGGTACAGATCCGAAATATTTTGGTGTGTCTTAATTTAGTGACCTACCATGTTCCACTGACAAAAGTTTTGACGACTCTGCTGGCTCAGACAGAATATCAACAGCATATAGGCAATCCAGTAATATGCGAGTCATATGAGGACTGGTATTATCTTATTGGAAAATGGTACCAGAATGATGTGCCAAGAAGGATAATACAAATAGTTGTAATTATCATTAGAGCCCTCACTGGGATCGCTGAAGCAGGCACCACCAAACATAAATCTGATGATCATCCGATTCAAGAATGAAGCGGGATTCATCATCATTTAGCGCTGCCAGTGTACTGACACCCATGATTAACCAAACTACACTCCATGTGACTCTGTTGATGTTATGAAGTAAACGGAAAAAGTCTTAAGGCCGCATTTGACACAACCCACTTCAGTGAAACGCCGTGAGATGGTGTAAGATACCATGGAAATCAACAAAGAAACCGCCCTGTCACAAAGACATAATACAATACAATGGAGGATATGGAAGAGATTATAGCACATTGGGAGGCGGAAAATAATAACATTGGGGCAGTTCAGACTGCTCACACACAATCATTCGACCTTACTTCACATTTCTGTACCTTGGCTTCAGAGACGCCATTTTCACAGATGACTTTTTTTGAACAACCCTTACTGCCAACACTTTTGCACAGCATTGTTTGAACAATGAAGAAGGCGACCGAGTTACACGGTATCCTCAATCAACTTCACAATCAATCAACCCGACTACAAGATCAAGTTCGGCTATAAGGTCTTCAGCAATGTGGTAACGGCATTATTGGTTGTATCACCAGGATTGCAACACGAATAACGAGAGAAGATAAACTTGTTTTATGCGCAATAGAAAAGCGCGCTATGATTGAAGTGTAAATTTTATAGTTTGCAAATATGATATAATGAAATCTAAAAGCCTTCTTTTATAAAAGCTGATGAAAATCCATGTATTTTATGAGGAAAAATTAACAATAAGCCAACAGGTAACGAAGGTACTGCCCAGTACTGCAACTACTAAAGGTACTCATTGAAATCAAGTACATTTGTATTTCTAAATTATAAAAAAATTCGATAAATAATTATACATAAACATAAAGCTAAATTTTAAGAATGAAGCAAAATAGTTTCTCTTATGTATTGAAATCATTTTCATTTTAGATTTTTAAAATGATGATACTATTCTAAAAAAATTTAACCACAAAATTACCAATTAAATTATGCTTTTTATGTTTAAAAACAAGATTTTTATAAATTCAAAATATAAACATCCCAAACATAAATTTTTTCAGCATTAACAAACTAATATATCATCTACTGATGATTTTATAAGACATATAACATTAAATAACGTATTATACGACAGAACAAAACTGGTGATTTATATAAAAATAATGAAAAAAATTTTTAATCAAAGTTAACCTTCAAATCCATTTTTAGGCATTGTTTAATTGACAGAAATATCAATACATTTTCCATTTTTAACCCATTTGGGATTGAAAGATTGTCTTTAATAAAGCTATTTATTTCCTTTTCTTTTTTTACCTCAGATAAAACTCCGTTACGATACTTTATTTAATACTGTAATATTTTTAATGTTTTGTTGCATTCGACAATTTAACTTAAAAACACTGAAATATCATGAACCTTATACCTTACCTTCAAACGTCACTTAAAATTTCAGTTCTTTAATAATGTGTGTAATACAATATGACATTTTTCCATACAGACGAATATAAAAATCATTTGTGTGTGCATATCGAGATAGGATTGCGAAATAAAGTATGTTGGGAAATAATACAAGAACTATAAATACATATAGGACAAGTACTATATGTTTTTATAGCATGCCTAAAATTCTGTATAAGATAAATGTAACTTTTGTAAGTAATTTTCGTAAAAATTTTCGTAAAAAATGTAATTTCGTAAGTAATGTATATCATCATCATCATTGGCGCAACAGCCCAGTGTGAGCCAAGGCCGTCTACCTACTGGTAGATTTCGAGATGAGAGATGTTTTGTCTTTTTTCACGAGGTAGGGTTGTTAGCTCTACGCCCAACAGTTATATGAGACCGGGACCTACAGCTTAAAATGGATTCGAACCACTACAAACATCCATGGCACCGCCGGGATTCGAACCCGAAAACCTGTAGTACCGAGCGCCAGCCACTCGGCCATTCAGGCCCCAGGTAATGTATAAGTTAAAAATATAATTTTTATAAAGTTATTTGAAAAATGGCATTTAAATAGCGTGATAACAAAAAAAATAAAATGGGAAATCGCCAGTTACGAAGATAGAAAATCAACACAACTAACAGTCCTTTTACATTTCTTAGTGGTTTCTTAAGTAAACAAACGCTGTTGTTTACTCAGCTTTTTCGAAATGAAATGATTTTGAAGCACAAAATGTTCACGATTACGAAAACAACACAGAACAAAAAGAATTGCACAACAGGAAAAATTCAAGGTTTCGGGAAACACACTCATTAAAGAAATTTTTTAAAAAAGAAGAAGAAATGTTGAGTATGATGCAATATTATTATGAAAAATAAAGAAAAAAAAAAAAATTATGAAAATCGTATAAAAGAAAGAAAAAAAAATTGCGGTTGATCCCGAATGGTGACTTAATTTTTGTTTTCCTGCAAAAGTTAAGTAAATTAGGGGTGACACACAAAGAAATAAAATGGAGACGACATACGACACAAAGAAATAATAATAAGAAGAAGTAGAAACGGTAGATAACAAAAAATGAAGATATTCTTTCCAACTTGCGCAAGAGATTGTTTGAAGTTTGCAATAAATTAAAAAGGAAAAGTGTTGTAACAATAGCGAAACTTTTCCTTCATTTTCAGAGGGAAATATTTGAAGTATTTAAAATTGCAAAAGTTTGGAAATAATGGTTTCAGATATTTTTAATGATAAACATATATTACAATTTGTTTATATATGCAATATCAAGTTGATAGTTTAACAAAATATTTTAAGAATATAATGGGAAACCGAAATAGACTGTAGTTAACTATAATAAAATTTATGCCATTAGTAAATTAATTAATTTTAAATTCACCCAATAAATATTAGTTTAATATAATGTAATATTATATTGGCAGTTCAATAAATAGCGTTCAATAAATGAGTATATAATAATTTTTATATTACATAATGTTATACATATCACGTATTTAATAGTGAGCTTTTCTGTATTTTATTGTAAATATACTCATATTATAGCACAACAAATGAATGTATGTATGCATTAAATAACAAACTTAACGATCGTAACAGATTATATGGATCATTTCAAAATTTAAAAACCTTTTTCCTTGATGTTACAGATATATATCTAAAAAGACATTTCTGCCCGACTCCTGGCTCAATGGCAACGCAAGCCACTGGTGAGCATTAGGGCTGAGGCTCAATCCGCTGGCGTCTTTGTTGTAGACACTGTTTCAAAACACGAGATGACTCGATGGCATTTGGGATGTTCAGCATCTTGTCTCGTTAGTCGAACCATCTAGTGGAAATTTTCCGGATTTTCACCCATATGGCACGCAAATGCGGGGTAGTTTCCCAAAAAGTCCTCAAAGAAGGCACTGCCCTACTTCTTCAGCAACACGGAGTCAAATTAGACTTCACCCTACAGGTTATCCATCAGAACAGAAGCTGCCCCCATCATTCCCTTTCCATGAGACCACACTAGTTTTGGACTTAGTCCAGATGTTGCTGCCGACCAAGTGGTATTTTTAAAAAAATCCTTTCTATCAAAAATAAACACGGATTTTTTTTTTCCAAAAAATCATTTTTTTTAAATTGCAATTTAAAAAAAAAAAAAAAAATTCATTTCGTTATAAGAATAACATCTGAAACAAAGCAAATATACATTTACGAATATTAATTATTATTATTATATTTATTAAGATCACAAGTACAGTTACAGTCAAATTTGGTAGTTTTATTTTATTTTATTATTTGCAGTACTCATTTTTAAATATTCATTTTAACGAACCAAGAAACTAATCCAAAAACATTAACCCGTACTTCTAAACCACCTTATAATGACCGAGGTTATAAAACTGAATCTTTAAAGAAATTCTCCCTCAAATGTCCATATAACCCAGTTCATAAAAACCCATTCTGAAATAATATTCCCTCCATCTCTCCCAGGACGATGGCGTAGAAAAGAGTTATATTCCCCGCATAATGATATTTTCCTTTGACCGCACTAATATCGGGCTGCGGGCAGAACACACGAAATTACATAACGACATTATTAAAGTGACAAAGGACGCTTCAAACCCACAAAACGGAGCTTGAATAGCAAATTATGTATTAATTATTCATTGTGTGCGAGTCCACAAAACTGTAGCTTTAACTCCAGCTTTCAGGATAGAGTCTGGGGACCAGCCTAATCAATAGAAGCAACGGTTAGAGAAGATTTTGTCCTGCATCAGTAATGAGTTGGGCAATAAAGTAAAAGGTGGGATCAATAAGTGGAATTATTCATAATTGAATGAAGCATTTTAAAAAATTAATTTTCGCTAATTGCTCAAAGGTTAAACCATTACACCTATAAGAAGGTAAAAAAAGTATATACTTTTAATAATGTGCAAGAACAATTTAGTTAGCACAATCAAATTAGAATCGTTGAATTACAAAGAATAATAAATGTTAACAGATGTAATCAGTTACAGCAAAAGATTTGTAGCATTGCATAGATAATGTTAATATCATGGGAATTTTATAAATAAACACATAGATTTTACACTAATCTTTTTGTAGATATTCTCTATAATATCTCAGTTGAAAATATATAAATTATACATCTGAACTAATAAAAGTATCACATACAAAAATAATTTAGGGTTAAATTTAAAATAAAAAGCGCTATTTTCTTTAGTATATAAATATTTCCATCATGCAAATCACAGATATATTTATATCCTCAATTATTATCTTATGGCACTTAAAAAGGGATCAACATACTCATGGATCTGTTGTACCTATCATATAAGAGGACAGATATTCGGTTCTTGTTGAAGTTACATGGTTAGAATGATCCTCCAGCACAGCAAAAGAGGAAGTTAGTCCAGGGTTTGGTTTGGTTTGTCGCTCTACGGTCATTTTGTGCATATTTCAGGCTAATTAAACTGGGACCTATAGTTTAACGTGGATTCAAACGTCACTCACAAACATCCATGCCACCACCAGGATTAGAATCTGAAGAGTGTGGTACCAAAGGCCAGGGCGCTGGCCAATTGGTCATCAGGCTGTTGTTCGTCCTGTGAGTTCTCCAGACGGTTCTTCTTTATGAATGTAGTACAAGAAACAGTCCCTTTATGGTGCGCGGTTATGTCGAAAATCAAAGTGCCTAGAGCGTCAGCGGGATGAGATCACTTTACTTTAACTTTTTTTCACTTTAAAAATGAATTCACTAATTTTCAAAGTAATGTTCTTCAAATTTTCTTCGTTAATATTTTTCCATACATTTATCAGCTATATATAGCATTTAAAAGATTTTTTTTTCCTATGTCAGGGCGGAGACCATATCGGCCATGGGCCCTCTGGCAACAATAAAAAACCTTGTCATAAGCCTTGTTATAAAAATTGTCTGGAGAACAGTTCATAAAAAAAAGAGTACAAGGCAGCTTGTCAAACATTTAAAATCCATAAAGTTCTTGAAGAACACAGGACACAGCCAGAAATATTGGCCACGCCGATAAGGCAAAGATGTCCTTTCAAAAGTCATGTCCAGTCAAAAGTCTAAAATTTGCAATAAAAACCAAGCGATGAAGGTCCACAGATTTGCTGGTAAACATTTAAAAAAACAGAAAGCATATCAAATTTTCGAACTAATTGACAAACAAAATTCACAAAAAAGTATTATTTTGAAGAAAATATACGTGATAGATTCAATTCTACAACCGAAAGCCCTATATATAATATCAAATAAAGAGTCACAACCTCCATATAACTAAATCAGTTCAAAATTGAACGAGATATTTAGCGTGCCAATTAGTGATAATATGAATATTATCTGAGAAAATCTTATTTAAATTTATCATCTCATTATCAATTGCAGAATTGAAATGGAGAATTTGTGACAATTAAATCTCATGACTTCTGAAAAAATTGAGTTATATGATATTATTTATTTTAATTTTTAAAAGTAAGAATTATTAAACGTATATAAACAATTCAGATTGTCGAGCATTTTCCGAAAAATATCACAATTTTGTTTAACACGACCTGATTCAGCATAAAAATAATAAATTTATTACCAAATGTAATTCTGTACAAACTTGCGCGGGAAGCCACATATTATATTTACTTTAACTGAAAATGCATGCAAAGAATTCTTTGAAGAAGAAATTTTAAAAAACAATAATAATGGTATAAAACAAATTAGTTTTTTCACGGAATCGCAATTTAACAAAATGACAAATGGAACCTAAGCGGTAAAAACAGGAACACCACAAATTGCTTGTGATTAAAACTAACACGTTACTAACTTAGGCGGAAAGAACATATAAAATAACAAGTCGTTTTTGCTTATGTGGATTACATGTTCAGAACATTTAATGAAAACATCAAAGGAAGACATTAATTACACAGTGCCAAGGTCACAAAAGACGACAATAAAACAAGCGTTCCTCCACAGTCTAATCAAATAATGCTTCACAACATTTTAGTAAAAAGAAAAGAGATAGCTGGAGCAATTTTAGACAAACAGGTTTTATCCTATTAATGGAATTTCATTCATAAAGAACTCTTTTCCCAATTGCAGAAGATTGATGGACAAAGGAGGTGCAAGGCACGCCGCAAGTAATCAATGGATGAAAGAAGTTGAGCTTTAAAAGCAAATGGATAAGTGAGTTACTACATGCAAATACTTATCGGAGTTAAAACATTTGGAAAAGCTAAATCCATTAAACTACGACTCATTTGAAAGCAAAGTATTTGAAAAGCCAACGATTTTAAGATAACTTTTATTTGAGAACAGATTTAACTCGCGAATTTTCTTTAAATCCTATTAACATAATGGCAAAAGAAAAAAAAAGTCATTAGCGTGATTCCGATCATTTTAATTTAATAATAATAAAATACCAAAACTATTTCAAGCTATGATTGAAATGTAAGAGTAGTTTAAATAAAATATTCTCTGTAATTGATTTACTAAAAAAAAAAATTGTTGTTTTTCCTACGCGTCAGTTTAAGAACTTGCTAGGATTATTGACAACTTGGATGGCTTTACAGTGGGAGTACCACTTCGAATCTCATTGTGGTCTATGGTGCCATCAGAATTTGGAATGAAAACAGCCAGAAGTACGCATCCTTCTCCCCACTCCCGGAAAATAATAGAACTCTCCAACAAATACGAAGTCCCTTAGTTAAAAAGTATAACGATCTAATTAGCAGGCCACTGAAATGTTTTTAAATGGATAAAAAAAAATTGAAAAATGACATTTTTTTGGGATAAATCTCCTGATAAAAAGGTTAGGGAAAGAAACATTTTATCAATATTAATGCTATTAAGTTTTGGCATATATATATATATATATATATATATATATATATATATATATATATATATATATATAAGCTACTTTATAAATATAGATTAAATACTTACAAGTTCAGTTTAAATAAAATTAGTAACTTACAAAAAAAAAAAAACTTAAGCTCTAATAATAAACTATGAACAAAACGATACAATCTCTCTAAAAAAATTTTTAACTTCGAAACTGGTGATTACAAAAGAATTTTAGACTTTCCAAATAAGTCAGTTTATATAATTCACAAACCTTAAATGTTGCAAATGACATTTATACTATAATTCTAAGATAATATGGTGATTTAGTATTTTGATTTAGATCTTCTTAATTCAAACAGAGACACGGCATTCAATATTATTAACTTAAAAGATTTTAGAGATAGCATAGTTTAAGAAATGGATTGGCTTTTAATAAAAATATCATTGCTTGACAATATTGATTTATACAAATATCCTATTCAATTGAGTGCGTCTACTTTTAATACCAATAAAAATTATATACACTGCCTAAAAATTTGTGTGAATTTTTATCATATAAAAATTCTTTAAAAGTATTTTAATGGTCTATAACTTAAATTTTTCTTTTAACAATAAATAATTTAACGGTAAAAGTTAATTCCATCGTACGAACAAAAATTATAAACAGGTTTTTAATTCATAAAATTAAAAATGAATTATTTAAGATAAATTAATTATCTAAAAAAAAAATATTTTTATTTTTATTTTATGTATTTATTATTACTATTATCATTATTACTTTCGTTGAAAAAAATCAAAATCACTAATTGATACAGGAAATATTATATTATATAAATATATAATTTAAAATGATATCCAGAAATAAACGACAGCCCGAAAAACAATCGAATAAAGATAAATAATAACCACGACAAAAAAAAAAACCCAGATAAGTTCTTTAAAATAATCCAAGATTAAAAATATTTCTTATAGCTCATTCAATCCCGAAATAAGAAATACTAAAAATATTAATCAACCAACAAAACATTATTTTTTTCAACGTTTAGATTTTGTAAAATAAAGTTGTATCATAAATATTATAAAGATAAAAAAAAAAATTAAATCGTATTATTTTAATCGTCTGATTAATTTTTATGAAAAGAAACACAATAACTAATTATTTTTCGGTTTTTAAGAAATCCTATTTGTTAGTTTAAGTTCTTTCTACTAGCAAAACGAAATAGATTTCATTAGATATCATTATACATTTTATCTACGAAAACAATTCGGAACAAATGTAAAAGCAAAATGAAAAATTTCAAAAAAGAAAACATATTTTGAAGTCCTATTTCAGCAACAATTTATATATATATATATATTATTAAGATAATTGCAAAACTTAATCCATTTCTATTCCATAGAGCCAATAAATGTTTCTATATTATATTTAATATTATCAATAATTTATATAAAAAAATTATACATATTAATATCATTGCTCTTGGTTGTATATTCATATTATTCATTACTATATATATATATATATATATACATACATATACTTGTATTAAAGAATTATTGATATAATGGATAATGAGTTCATGGCCATGTTATTATGAAGACTGTATACTGTAATATATATAGATATTAATAAATTTCCTTTCCTGCCTATATATAATAATTATATATATATATAATTATTAACAAATTTACATAATATAATACAATTTCAAAGAAAATGAATGCTTCCTTTCGTTCTAACTAGAAAATGTCTTTATTTAGGCAGGAAATATCTAATCCAAAGTTTCAATAATTAAGCATCACGAGAAATTCATATTAATCCATCACTTGATCTAAAATTAAATCATAATTTTAGAACGAACTATTCTTATTACATTTACAGATTAATTTAAAATTGAAATTTCAAACTGAACTGGGTAATTTCAGTATTGCTCATAAAAAAAATTAATTAAGAACAACAAAAATTTCAGTTGTAAGATTAAAAAATGAATTTTGAAGTTCTCAGTAAAGAAAAAATTAAAATGTTCTTAAATAATTCTATCGCCGAAACAAATCAAACAACTACATTTTTAAGAATAAAACCATAAAACTCCCTTTCCTTGCCTAATTTTTGTTTAGATTTTCCAATGATATTAATATGGCTAGGGTCAAATAATAAATATTTGTGTCCCTAGTCATATTAATATGATAATTAGAAAGTTTGTATACATATTTATATATATGAAATGAAGAAAATGAATTAAAAATAAGTGAAGGCGTAATATTTCAAAAGCTCAAAAATAAGTATATTAAATTAAGTAAAAATCACAAACCCAAACATTTCATTAATTTTATGGTTTGCTATGAAACTAACTCAATGAATGAATCTCATGAATTTCCAATCCTATTCATTTCTAACAGAAAATAAAGAACTTCTAAGTGATATAGTTTTTAAGTTAAAGAAATTGTATTATGTTTGTATAACAAAAACTTTTACACGTCATAAATTAGATTTTAATCTGAAACTAATTTAGAAATTTTTCTCTGCCCATTCGAGGTATTTTTCATTGGCTAAATCAAAATCTCTAATGGAAACACTATAATTAAGCATTATTTGAATATATTTGAAAGAGTAATTTAATATTTCATTTTCTAGCAACTCGAAAAAATTTCGATTTAACTACGGACACAAATATACCTCAGCACAAAATTACACGAAATATTTTTCTTTTTAATCTGAAAGTGTAGGTTACTCTACCGTACGTACACTATAAAGAAATAAATAATATCGCATTTTCTCTATCGTTAGAAAATATTTCCACAAATAACGAAAAAAATAACTAAATAATATTTTCCAGTTTTTCGTCAACTCCATTAGTTCAATTCCTACATTGCTAACTATAAAAAACAAAAAAGAAATAAACAAACACTTATTCCTCGCTAAATGGCAGGATTATTTTAATTCCCACCTTCCACCCCATTCAGAAGGAGGGAGAAATAGGGCAAGTAAAATATTTACCAACTCCCTAACCATCACATTTCTTTCCCTTCCTCTGTTGGAATTGCTCTCCTTAAGCTAGCGTTCCTGGTAATATTGCGAATTGTGTTCACATCACAAGATTTCCCAAGAATTGTCAGATGAGGGAGGGGGTTCTAACTGGTCATATCGACGAGTTTGGATGGTGCTCTTCCTTCCCTGTCCATCAACAGAAAGATTCCGAAAGAGAAAGTTCTCGTGGGACCAAGAGAAAATTACATTTCGGTTTTGGTGGAAGTACGCGAAAATTGCAGGCGGGATTTTATGGGAAATCTATCCCAAAACTATTCCAATAGTGTTCCAGAGAGTTGGTGGTTCAGCAGCTCTCCAGGTGAAGATTTCTGCTTTTAAAGACTGTGGCTGTGGTTAAAACGACTTTTAAAAGAATTCATTTTGAAACAAATAGCAAATCAAAAAAGAAAGTCAGACTACGTTCAAATAGTTTTCCTTTAAAAAAATATCAGAGACGTGAATATCCCATGACAAATCAAAACAAAGAAATTAGTATACTTATGTAACAGTGTAAAATCAATATTTTCATATTGCAATAATTCTTTCTTATTGTTCAAAGCTGTTGCTTTAATATACAATAATTTATCCTTACATTTACATTATTAAAAGCTGTTCTCTTATTGATGATTTACGTACAAGCTTTCCAGATGAAGATGATCGTTTTAAATAAATACAACTATTTTATTTTTTTCCCATACTGCAATAATCATTCTTATTGTTTAGAACTGTTACATTAATATAAAATAATCTACACTTGCATTTAAATTATTAAAAACTGTTGTGATCACATCATGATTGATTGATGATTTACAAGCTTTCCAGATGAGGATGATTGTTTTTAAAAATACAACTAAATATTATCTTTGTTATTTCTTTTCCTATTTTTAATTTTTAATATTTCTATACATAAGTCTCGTAAGCATTGAAAAAATAATTTCGGCGGGGCATTATTACTTTCTGAATGCGTCATCTTCTGTTTGATATTTAATAAAACACTAAGTCATAAAAAAGATATGAGATATTCCTCTGTATTTTTCAATTATAAGGAAGTTTTTTCATGGAAATTATTTAAATATAATGAACTAAAAGTGTAAGTTTTTATCTTGCATACACTATATAGAAATAAATATTATCGAATTTTTCTCTATCGTTAGAAACACCTTTTCACAAATAACAAAACAAAATAACTATATAATATTTTTCAGTTTTTCGTCACTCTATTAGTTCAATTCCTACTTTGCTAACTATAAAAAAATCACAGTAGTTTTTTTCTAATCACCAGACTACCTTCCGCAAAACAAAACAAAAAAAAGAAACAAAACAAACACTTATTCCTCGCTAAATGGCAGGATTATTTTAAGTTACCACCTTCCTCCCCATTCAGAAGGGAGGGCGAGATAGGGCAAGTAAAATATTTACCAACTCCTAACCATCACATTTCTTTCCCCTTCCTCTGTTGGAATTGCTCTCCTTAAGCTAGCGTCCCCCGGTAATATTGCGAATTGTGTTCACATCACGAGATTGCCCAAGAATTGTCAGATGGAGGTCTAACTGGTCATATCGACGAGTTTCGGTGGTGCTCTCGCTTCACCGTCCATCAAAAGAAAGATTCAGAGAAAGTTCTCGTGGGACCAAAGAGAAAATTGCATTTCGGTTTTGATGGAAGTACGCGAAAATTGCACAGCAGGATTTTATGGGAAATCTACCCCAAAACTATTCCAATAGTGTTTCAGAGAGTTGGTGGCTTAGCAGCTCTCCAGGTGAGGATTCCTGCTTTTAAAGATTAGTTTAAAAGACTTTTAGAACAATTCTTTTTGAAAAACAAATAAGAAATCATAAAGATAAGTCAGACTGCGTTCCAGTAATATTTTTCCTAAAAATATATCAGAGATGTAGATATCCCATGACAAATCAAAACAAAGAAATTAATGTACTTATGTAACAGTGTAAAATATATATTTTCATATTGCAATAATTCTCTCTTATTGTTCAGAGCTGTTGCTTAATATACAATAATTTATCTTTACATTACATTATTAAAAATTTCATTATTGATGATTTACAAGATTTCCAGATGACAATGATCATTTAAAAAAAAAAAACAATTTTCTTTTTATTTCGTTTCCTATTATTAATTTTTATTATTTCTATACCTAAGTCTCGTAAAAGTATTGAAGAAATAATTTCGACGGGGCATTCTTACTTTTTAAATGCGTCGTCTTCTATTAGATATTTAATAAAAAACTATTTATGTCATAAAATAGATATGAAATATTCATCTAAATTTTTCAATTACAAGGAAGTTTTTTTCATTTATTTCACGGAAATTATTTAAAAACACTGAACTAAAAGTATAAGTTCCTGTCTTACGTACACTATAAAGAAATAAAATATTATCGAAATTTTCTTTGTCGTTACAAAACCTTTACACAAGTAACGAAACAAAATAACTAAATAATATTTTTCAGGTTTTCGTCACTTTATTAGTTTAATACCTACTTTGCTAACTATAAAAATCACACTCGTACTTTTCGAATCGCCGGACTACCTTCCGCAAAACAAAGCAAAAAAGAAATAAACATACACTTATTCCTCGCTAAATGGCAGGATTATTTTAAGTCACCGCCTTCCTCCCCAATCAGAAGGGGGGAGGTAGGGCAAGTAAAATATTTACCAACTCCCTAACCATCACATTTCTTTCCCCTTCCTCTGTCGAATTGCTCTCCTTAAGCTAGCATCCCCCCGGTAATATTGCGAATTGTGTTCATTTTCCCAAGAATTGCCAGATGGGGGATCTAACTGGTCATATGGACGAGTTTCGATGGTGCTCATTCTTCTCCGTCCATCAAGAGAAAGATTCAGAGAAAGAAAGTTCTCGTGGGACCGAGAGAAAATTGCATTTCGGTTTTGGTGGCGCACTACACGAAAATTGCAGGCAGGATTTTAGGGGAAAAAACTATTCTAATATTGTTCTAGAAAGTTGGTGGCTTAGCAGCTCTCAGGTGAGGATTCCTGCTTTTAAAGATTAGTTAAAAAGACTTTTAGAAGAATTTATTTTGGAAAACAAATAACAAGTCAAAAAAAAAAAAAAAAAAAAAAAAAGCCAGACTACGTTCAAATAGTTTTTCTTTAAAAAAAAAATATCAGAGACGTACAAATGACAATCAAATACCCATGATAAATCGAAACAAAGAAATTAATGTATTTATGTAGCAGTGTAAAATCTATATTTTCATTCTCTCTTATTGTTCAGAGTTGTTGCTTTAATATACAATAATTTATCCTTACATTTACATTATTAAAAACTGATATTATTGATGATTACAAGCTTTCCAGATGATTGTGATCGTTTTTAAGAAATACAACTATTTTTTCCCCATACTATAAAAAAATAGTTGTTCTTATTATTCTTATATAAGAACTAAGACTACTTCTTATTGTTCAGAGATGTTACATTAATATAAAATAATTTACACTTGAATTCACATTATTAACAACTGTTGTGCCCACATCATGATTGATTGATGAGTTACAAGATTTCCAGATGAGGATGATCTTTTTTAAGAAATACAACTATTTTATTTATTTATTTTCCAATACTGCAATAACTCTCTCTTATTGTTCAGAGCTGTTGCATTCATATAAAATAATTTACATCATCAAAAACTGTTCTTTTATTGATAATTTACAAGTTTTCCAGATGAGGATGATCGTTTTTAAAAAATACAACTATTTTCTTTTTATTTCTTTCCCCATTGTTAATTTCTATTATTTCTAAATCTAAATCTCGTAAGCACTGGAAAAATAATTTCGACGGAGTATTCTTGCTTTTGAAGGCGTCGTCTTCTATAGATTATTTTATTAGATGACTATTTATATCATAAAATAGATAGGAAATATTGCATATTCTTCTATTATAAAGAAGTTTTTCTTTTTTTTCATGGAAATTATTCAAATATATTGAACACGAAGCTCCTCGTGAAATTTTATCGCTTAGCGACCTAAAGTATAATGCACTTAACTTATTGTAAGATTAAAAAAGTAAAATATTTGTAATGCTCTATTTTTAATGGTTTTTAACCGAGGTCATTTGGGAAAAAAATAATAATAAACAAAAGTATGTCTTATATTCCTATCTGTGAAGTAGAGGACTCATTATTTAGGACAAAGTCATTTAACAACTTAACCAAGAAAATATTGTACAACAATGTAAAACTTTTGCGTCATTATTTTAAATCATTCAATAAACTATATTTTATCTCTACAAGCAAAAAAAAAAAAAAAACTGTCGTTTTGGAATAGTTAACTTTTTAGTATCGTTTTGGAATAGCTATCTTTTTAGTGTCGTTTTGGAATAGCTATCTTTCTTAAAAAATTATTCATTAATATTCTCTAAAAGGGGGCCTGAAAGGCCGAGTGGCTAGCGCTCTGGCACTCGGTACCACAGGTTTCGGGTTCGAGTCCCGGCGGTGCCATGGTTGTTTGTAGTGGTTCGGGATCCACTTTAAAAGTAGATCCCGGTCTAATAGGATCGTAGACCGTTTCGGGGGCATTGTTACTCCGCGTCCGTGGCTTATCTTCAAGTTACACGCTCCCCTGGGAAATGCAAAGTGAGTACGTCTGTGCAGCACTTGCCTTAAGGCAGCATACAAAGACCAAGCTGTCTGTGTCTGCCAGCTGCATTAGAAAAGAAAAAAAAAAACATTCTCTAAAAAAAAATTCTCTATTTATAATTTATATATATATATATATAATAGTCATCTTTCTCATAGTGATCATAGCGATAATTCCTCAGAGCCATCGTTAACATATATACATAAACATACAAAGAGAGAAATTAATACCTGCTTAACATCATTTCGACAATGTACAAGTAAAATATTTGTTTGTATATGTGTATATAAATACATAGATTTGTTTCAGAACATAAGGGTACATGGACTTGGTCTAGATGCTTTTGTCGACCAAGTGGGATAAGAAACAACAACAACAGAATTTAAATGTATAGATTTTTTTTTTTTCTTCTAATGCAGCTGGCAAATGCAGCTGGCAAATAGACCGTGATCTTTCGCCATAAGGGCTGCGCCGATGTTACTCACTTTGCACTACCCAGGGGCGCGTGTAACTTGATGGTAAGCCACGGACGCGGAGTAACAATGCCCCGCAACTCTACGATCCTATTAGGACCGGGACCTACAGCTTAAAGTGGATTCCGAACCACTACAAACACCCATGGCCAAGCCGGGATTCGAACCCGGTACCTGTGGTACCGAACGCCAGAGCGCTAGCCATTCGGCCATCAGGCCCCCATGTATAGATTTAAACGAACGGATTTTCAAGGGTTATAAATTATTGCATTTTTTCCCCGTCGACAGGTTGGACCCCATTTCTTGGCCACTCAGAAAACAAATCCGAATTTTCTCCATGATAGTATCCAATAAAATAAATTTAGCCCCTCGAAATCGTTGATCAACTCTGGTTAAAACAAAAAAATAGCGACAGAATTATAATTTATTCTCATTAACTTTATTAATTTAAAGGCACTTTTAATTCACTTATTAAAAATATTTAATAATACTTAATTGGATACCTTCCCCTCAAAAAAAACTATGCATCTCAATCATTCAAGAAAAAACATAAAACCCACGCAATGTGCAAATTAAAAAACAATCATCACTGAAGCTAATTTCTTGGAACACAATTATTTCAATGGAAAGGGAAAATGTATAAGGATAAATGGAGAAAAAAAGTTAATCAATATCTTGAGAAGCTTTTACTTTTTACAAAGTTAAAGAGAGACAATTATCAGGAGTATTTGGAAGAGATAAATATAAAAACGTTTTGATAAAATATTGTAGGAAAGAAAAGAAAAAGAGAAAACCCAGAAAAGAAATTTTAAATTTTTTAACAGATCCGAGTGGCTGTTTAAAATAGCGTCCAAAAGTCAGAATGATTAAGTATGCTTTTAAAATTGTCAAAAACTTGTCACGGTGACGACAGCAAGTTTTACAGTCCTTTTAAAAGAACTCAAAAACGAACAACGAAGCATTTTTTTAAAAAAAAAAAAAAACTAATACTTAAGTAGTCTTAAAAATTTTTTGTTTTAATTATGTATAACAATAAGTGATAATTTATTCTTTATTTTTTTAAGACAGAAAAAATCTACTAAAGATTAGAATTTTACAATAAAACTTGATTGAATAGTAACGAAAAAATTGGAAAAATTACAATTTTTACATTTTATGCATAAAACATAAAATTAGATTGAATAGTAACGAAAAATTGAAAAATTACAATTTTTTACATTTTACCTACTAAAGATTAGATTGAATAGTTTGGAAAATTACAATTTTTTAGATTAGAATTTTACATTGATTGAATAGTAATGAAAAAGTCAGGAAAAAAATCACAATTTTACATCTTATGGATAAAAAATATATGCAATTAAAGCTAATTTTACTAATTCTAAGTGAAGGTACAGATTTACTGATTGAATAGAAAAAAAATAATTAAAAAATTCATGCAGAAAAACCTATAGATTACATATACTAACCTTGATTGAATGGTAATGAAAAAGTCAGAAAAATCTTTTCTTTTGTAAAAATATATATGCAATTAAAGCTAATTTTACTAATACTAGAAGGTACAGATTTACTGTAGAAAAAAATAATAAAAATAAGATTACATATACTGGCTTTCTCTTTCTTTTTGTTAAGAAATAAGAAAGAGATTATGAAAGATCCCATTAGTAAACCATGAAAGAGTTATATAGAATATTAGATTATGAAAGAGCCCATTAGTACATTTTATGACAATTATGAGAAAAAATGTAATAAAATTTTAAATGACAGAGTAATACTGAAATAAAATTAATGTGAGTAATTACATGGGATAATCAAGAGAATAATTAAGACGAGAATTGAAATAGCCAAACAGAAAAAACAGCTAATGACTTATTCTATAGGGATAAAGAAATATTGAAAAAACAATAATAACATTTTTGACATAAATTGCATGTCATTGCAAAGGCAAAAAAGAAAATCTTTCAAATCAATAAATTGGCATATTTCTTTTTCTTATAGAGATAAAACACCCAGCAGAGACTTCAAACGACTTTGACTAATTTACAGATTTTACTGCCAGTTGAGTTAATAAATACTATTATTTTGAGCATGGCATAGAGCTGTCGTAAATGAATTACTGTTAGAGATGAACACACTCCATATGGAAGCAGATCACACATTGAACTCAGGTTATTTTATTTTTGTATGATTCCACTTTGAGTATTTAAAACAGAAAATGAATCTGATTTTTTTTTTTTTTCGTGTCTATGTGTGTGTGTGTCTGCGTGCGTGCGTATGCACATTCATGTACTATTATTATTTTTTGCTATTTATTAAATTCCAATACATAAAAATTTCTCAATCTAGATTTCTCCTTAACTTTTGGAAACCAATATAAAAAACCATTAAATTAACCGCATCATATTTTTTTATTTACTGTTTATTGTATTGTATTATAGCATAGTATTTATTAGCTACGAAACTCGGAAGGTCATCTATACCAAAAGCATTGCGTATAATACGTTACGTAGCATACATTAAAAAACATTACGAAGCATCTTTGCATTAATAACATCTAGATCAGAGGAATATTTCCGGTTATTTATATTTATATCAATCATATATATCATCATATTACTTAATTATTATTATTAAGCATCACACCATCATATTTTCCCAAAGCTATCTTGTAAATATAGATATAATGATTTAATTTCAATAAATTATTCATTTTTATTTATAATTCAAAATGTTTTATTTATTATTTTTTTGTTTATTATTTTTTAAAATAATTTGTATTATTGTTTGGACAAAAAAAAAAAAAAAGATAATGATGGTGCTTAATTAGTTCATATGCATATTTTAAGCTTTTATTCCAGGATCAAATTACAAATATATTTTAGGTAATTAATTCTGATTTTAAATTAATAATTTTTAAGAACCCTGAATGCGTTTTCAGTTTTGTTTTCAAAAAGAATTTCAGTCTTCAGAACTCGACATCTGCTTTTATGGGATAACAGGTCATTACATTTTCAATACGTTCAATAGGGTTGGTACCAGACATCAAAGAAATAGAAATGAGAAAATGGTCGGCAGAAGAATATAATGCTTCCCAATTTCTTTTACATCATTCATTATTTTTTTCCTTGTCATATGGAGAGAAAACTTTTAACAAGGATTTTCATTTTAATCAATATCGAACACAAAATTTCCATTAAAGCACAGGCTGATTTTTTTTCTTTTCTCTCTCTCTTTTTACATCATATATTAACTACGATGATACTTTGTACAAAAAGTTTCCTTCAGCTTCAATTTAAAAAAAGACATTACTATAGAAAAATTACTTTTAAAAAAAAAGAATTGAAAAATTGCACTGACACAAAAGGAACGGAAAAACTCAGACGAAATGAGATTCTAATTTGCTTTCACATCAAAAAGTAAAATCGAGTTTTTAAAAAAAAAAAAATACATTCGGACGGATCCAAACTTATTTTTAATCAAACGTCAGAAAAAAATTGATGAAAAAGACGCCATGACATATACAAATATATCATAGACAAAGTAAAATACATATGCGAAATAATGAAGCTATCTTTAGACTTTTTTTTTTTTCCTCGAAAGGGGCTTTTTAAATGAAAATTATACAATGGTAATATCAGCATATTCTAAGCTAAAATGACTTTTATGGTGGTACATGCAAAATGGAAACACCAAAATGATACCTTTTGTAATGATTAACACAAAGAGAAGTAAAACACATCATAAAAGTAGCCCGAAACAAATTGTCATGGGGTTGAGTTCTTATTCAAACAAAGACGACTCGACCAGGAAAAGTTTTCCTTCTTTGCCTTCGATTCCTTAATTAAATGGAAGTGATTCGAACGTCACAAAGTAGGGTGGAAATTGGTTTTTCTTGGGTAAAATGAAACTAACATTTCCTTTTTAGCATCGACAGAAGAGGTGTTCTGTGTTCATTTCCTTAACTTATGAGTTGACTTAGACAAAAGTTACTCATGTTTCAATATTGGCCAAGCATAAAAACAGAAGACAAGACAAACAAACATCCTCCTAAAATGGCAAATGCGTATTTTAAACAAATTCCAAGAAAAGTTTACTTTACTCTCAGAGTAGAAGCTTACCAATGAATGAAGGTAATTTACCAATAGAGTGGAGATTATTTGCCAATAGAGTGAAGATCACGAATTCCTTTTCATAAGTGTATGAGTGAGATATCAATCACGGATATCTTCTCAAAACACTATTTTTAAACACATATTTACAATAAGCAATTATATTTCAAAATAGTTAATTTTTTAATTAAATAGTCTTAGAAAATCACGATACCGTAATCTATGAACATTAGATGAGAACTTGTGTATGTCATACAACATCGGAAAATTATACTTCAGCGTTTAGTAGCTGAATAACTACTAGTGGCGAGTTACCTAATTGCTTGGAAACTAATTTGCATACTAATTTAAACAGTCAATATATGTGGGCGACAACAGTATTACGCAGAGTACCACAGATCTAATACTACTTAATTTTTAGTAAACTATAAAAAGGTTCAAATGCTCCCCATATTCTAGGCTCAAATGACTTTTATAGTGGTACATATAAAATGGAAACAGCAAAATGATCCCCTGTTGCAATGATTAACACAAAGAAAAGTAAAGCACGTCATAAAAGTAGTCCGAAACAAATTGTCATGGGGATGAATTCTTATTCAAATAAAGTCGACTCGACCAGGAAAAGTTTTCCTTCTTTTGCCTTCGATTCCTTAATTAAATGGAAGTGATTCGAACGTCACAAAGCAGGGTGGAAATTGGTTTTTCCTGGGTAAAATGAAACTAACATTTCCTTTTAGCTTCGACAGAAGGAGGCGTTCTGTGTTCATTTCCTTACCTTATGAGTTGACTTAGACAAAACTCATGCGTGTTTCAATATTGGCCAAAACATAAAAAAACAGAAGGAAAGACAAACAATGATCCTCCTATAATGGCAAATCCGTATTTTAAACAAATTCCGAGAAAAATTTACTTTATTCTTGGAGTAGAAGTTTTCCAATGACTGGAGGTAATTTAACAATAGAGTGAAGATTATTTGCCAATAGAGTGAAGATCACGAATTCCTTTTCATAAGTATGTAGAGTGTGGTATCAATCACGGACATCTTCTCAAAATACTACTTTTAAACGCATATTTACACAGTAAGCAATTATATTGAAAAATAGTCAATTTTTTAATTAAATAGTTTTGGAAACACATGATATCGTAATCTATGTACATTGATATCGTAATCTATGACATGGGATGGGAATGTATGTCATACAACATTGGATAATTATACTTCAGCATTTAGTAGCTGAATAACTACTAACGACGAGCTACCTAATTGTTTGAAGCTAATTTGCATACTAATTTCGCACCTTTATTTATATTGGCGACACCAGTATTATTACTCATAGTACCGAAGATCTCATACAGTTATATTTTTAGTAAGCCACAAAATGTTCAAATGCTCACCATATTCGAAGTTCAAATGACTTTTATGGTGATGCATGCAAAAATTGAAACGGCAAAATGATCCCTTTTGCAATGATTAACAAAAGAGAAGTAAAACACATCATAAAAGTATTCCGAAACAAATTGTCATGGGGATGAGTTCTTATTCAAACAAAAGACGACTCGACTAGGAAAAGTTTCCCTTCTTTGCTTTCGATTCCTTAATTAAATGGAAGTGATTTGAACGTCACAAAGCAGGGTGGAAATTGGTTTTTCCTGGGTAAAATGAAACTAACATTTCCTTTTAGCATCGACAGAAGGAGATTGTTCTGTGTTCATTTTCTTAACTTATGAGTTGACTTAGACAAAACTCGTGCATGTTTCAATATTGGCCAAAGCATAAAAACAGAAGGAAAGACAAACAAAGATCCTCCTAAAATGGCAAATCCGTATTTTTAAACAAATTCTGAGAAAAATTTACTTAAAGTACTCTTGGCATAGAAGTTTTCGAATGAGTGGAGATCATTTGCAAATAGAGTGAAGATCTCCAATTTCTTTTCGAGTGTGGTATAAATCACGGACATCTTCTCAAAATATTATTTTTAAAACGCATATTTACACAGTAAGCAATTATACTTAAAAAAATAGTTAAATTTTTAATTAAATAGTTTTGATAATTCATGATACCGTAATCTATTAACTTTAGATGGGAACACGTATATGTCATTGAGCACTGGATAATTAAACTTCAGCATTTAGTAGTTGAATGATTGCTAGTGATGAGTTACCTAATTGTTTGGAAACCAATTTGCATACTGATTTCACACTGTAATTTATATTGGCGAGAACAGTATTACACATAGTACCGCAGATCTAACACAACTTAATTTTTAGTAAACCATAAAAAAAGTGCTAGTTTTAATTAAAGAAAAATTAGATAATAAATAGATTTTCTCATACAAACTCGTGGATACCTTGTTAAAAGCCACTGCTCTAAAGCAATGTTTTTTTTTTTATATCAAAATTGTTCATTCATTTCACCCCCACGAAATCATCAGGAGATCAAATATGAAAATCGCAAAATAAATAGAGACTAAGGTAATACAAAAAAATACAATATTTTAAAATTATTTTACAAGTTTGGAATTGTATAAAATTATTTTTTCAGACATTTTGTACGACTTAATTGGTAGAACCAAAACTGAACCAAGTTTCAGCAAGCTTTCAAATAATAAAGCAAAATCTTAAAATAATAATAAACATTAATATTCTTCTTATTAAGTCCGTCTACCTAGTTGCAGATTTCGAAACAGGAGATGCTCCCTTTACGGGTTACAGTTGTCAGTTCTACGCCCAACGCTCTATAGTCATATTAGACAGGGACCTATGGTTTAAAGTTGATTCCGAACCACTACAAACATACATGGCTCGGCTGGGTCTCGAACCCGAAACATGTGGCACCGAGCGCCAGTCACTCGGCCATAAGGCCCAATTTAATATTAACCATTAAAATTGATCACTTCTCTAAATGATAGAAAAAAAAATACTTTGAAACTTTTATATTTTTGTATTTTAATAGTAAATTATGGGGAAAAAAAAAAATTATATTTCAACCAGAAAGCTAATATGTAATGTGTAAATTAATTACATGCTTCGAATGAAATGCTTTTACCAGTACAGAATGGATACTTTATAACCAAAGAATGAAATGTCCGCCTCTTACATGTTGAAATCATATTGATTTTTCTAAACGACAAACTATAATATATAATAATCGTGTACGATTTTGAAATATAACTAAAAGTTATAAAGCATAATAGGTCAATGATAACTCAACTGTCAACTTAAATTGAAATGGCTATTCTTCTATTTAATACAGATTGCAAAACGTGTTTAAAAAAAAAAAAAGACCACAAGAGTAGGAGAGAAAATCAATAAAGAAAAGAGACCTGCTATGCTATTTTTCTAAAAAAGAGAAGGTATAAAATAGTCTCACATTTATGTCATATATGGGGAAAAATAACGTAGACATGACATAATCAACAAAACGAGAGGAAGTAATTTTAAAACAGTGTCTATCAATTTAAGTCGCATCGAATTTCGAACTTGAAATTTATTGACGTAACAACCTGAAGACATAACTGGCCAAGCCACGATGGGCATAACCATACAAAATAAAAACCACAACCATAACGGAATAATTCTAAGAAGAAGAATAAACCGTAGTTTGGAGATTCTATCATGTTTATTGCCATATTAAACGAATGATGAATTAGATGCTCAAGCTATAATCAAAGAAGAACTAATTTTATTATAACTACGAGTTTACGCTTCAGAGACATATTGAAGATTCAGATGTCAGTGATACTACACGAAAACTCAATTGTCATGATATTCACAACAGATGTTATTATTCCATTCAATGACTATCAGAATTAAAATGAGACAGAACCATATAAAAGGTGTATTTTCTACGGATAGAAAAAAATTAATATGCATATAATGTTTCATGGTAATATTGAATCTCTTTCAATAATTTGTAAGAAAAGATAAAAAATGCCAGTGGCATAACTATGAATGATAATAACTCGATTAATTTTATATGCAGATCGAAATAACAATTTGAGAAATTGAATTCATCTTATCGACTACAATGATCTTATTATTATTTTCATATTCTATTGTATGAACCAAATAATCGTAACATTATACATCAATTTACCATAAAACAAAAATCAAGGGCGGAAAATAAATTAAATCATTTATTAATAAGAACTTTCATTTCATATTTCAGTCCCATTTAAAATATATATAATTTGCCCGGAAAGTTACAAAATTATAATTTATTTTAATGGGCAGAATTCATAGAGAATTTATTAACTATAAATCATTATCCCAAAAGCATACTAAAATACAATAATAAAAAAAAAAAAGTATTTAGAAAACTGACATTACTCTTTGGGTATATGTTTCATTACTTTTGCATATTATATCTCTTACCAGTCGTTATTAATTTATATTTGTGAACACAATGGTTAAATTAATTTCATATAATTTTTAAGTAATCTTAACCTTATTGAGTAATAAAAATAATAAACTATCGAAAAGATGCATTGGTCTGATATTTCACAATTATTATTAACAAATTATTTGTCGACAGATAAGAAATCTTTAGTGATTAATCGCTTAATCAGTTTAAAAATTAGGTCTGAAAAGAAATAAAAATATTAACGAAAATTACATTGCATAAATCAGGTGAACATTTCCATATAATTTCTAAAAAAACAAGAAATATTTACATATTAGGTCAGAAATGTATGAAATCGAATAAATAATTATTACATATTAGGTCAAAATTTATGAAATCGAATACATTCATTTTAAATAATTTAATAAGCACCCACCCTGGCTTACAAGCCAACATACGAGGGAAAATAATGTTATATATATATATACACCCGAAGTGACAAAAGTCATGGGATACCTCTTAATATCGTGTCGGCCCCCTCCTTTCGCCCGGCGAAGTGCAGCAATCCTCGACGTGGCATGGACTCAACAAGTCGTTGGAAGTCTTCTGCGGAATATTGAGCCATGCTGTCTCGATAGGCGTCCATAATTGTGAAAGCGTTGATGGTGCAGGATTTTGGGCACGAACAGACCTCTCGATGATGTATCCCATAAATGCTCGATGGAATTCATGTCGGGCGATCTAGGTGGCCAGATCATTCGTTGGAATGTCCAGAATGTTCTTCAAACCAATCGCGAACAGTTGTGGCTCGCGGACATGGCGCATTGTCATCCATAAAAATCCCATCGTTGTTTGGGCACATGAAATCCATGAATGGCTGCAAGTGATCTCCAAGTAGCTTCCTGAACATAAGCATTTCTAGTCAATGTTCGGTCCAGTCGCACCAGAGTGACAAGTCCATGCCATGAAACAGCCCACACCATTACGGAGCCACCTCACCAGCTTGAACAGTGCCCCCTGCTGGACAGTTTGGGTCTACGGCTTCGTGGGGTCTGCGCCACACCTCTGAACCCTACCATCAGCTCTTTACCAACTGAAATCGTGACTCATCGGACCAGGCCACGGTTTTCCATTCATCTAGGGACCAAACCGATATGCTCA
>BPLR01020190.1:0-20431 GCA_021605095.1 Caerostris extrusa | reverse complement strand
CAAAATCTGAAGATTATAAAAACATGGAAAATTTCTTTAAAATATTCAATTTCATACAATTTATGTTTCTTTTTTTTATATTGGTATAAATATCTAAAAAAAAATTGTTCATTTTATTTATTTTACCCTCTAAATTTTGTGGTATATTTCAGTAAATGCCTTTATATTTGCTTTTGAAATGATCCTTGTATATGTACTTTTTATTTCTGTATTTTCAATGTTTTCAATGCATAATATGTTAATTTCTTATTGTTATAGAACAAAAATGTCCTTTTATAATGAACAAATATCGGCATTTGTTGTCTCCTGCACAGTTAAAATTAAGTGGAAATATAGTTTTACAAGGTATGTCAAATAAAACAAATAGATAAGTGCCATTTGTACCAAAGTTATAAATTATTTTTAAATTGTACTACCCAATCTACAGATTCAGAATTAAAAGTTGTAAATTTAAAAAATGTTTTGAAATGATTTCATGTTTTTTTTTTATCTGCTTCTTCACTTATTTAAATATTGAATCAATCTCATTTGTGATGATGAACCTAGAAAGCAATTATTATTTTCTACATTTTTCCTTCGAATGTTCATCACTTTTGATAAATTTGAATTTGAAATCATTGAAGTCTAATTCATTTCAATGGCATTATATTGTAATAATCGGGATTGAATAGCCGAGTGGCTAGCGCTTGGCACTCGGTACCATAGGTTTCGGGTTCGAGCCCCAGCGGTGCCATGGATGTTTGTAGTGGTTCAGAATCCACTCTTAAGCCGTAGGTCCCAGTCTGACATGATCATAGAGCGTTGCAGAGGTATTGTTGCTCCGCGTCCATAGCTTATCTTAAAGCTGCACGCACCTCCTGGGTTGTGCTAAGTGAGTAAAGTCGGTGCAGGGCTTGCCTTAAGGCATCAAAGACAACTGTCTAAGTGTTTGCCAGCTGCATTAGAAAAAAATATATATTGTTATAATCGAGTAAAAATGTTTGGAAATTTTTTTGTATATCTTTTGTTATCTTTCTGTAGCTTACATTTCTCCGTTGATAAGGTTTTTTCATATTTCCATTTTCTTGAGGAATATTTAAATATCTTATTATTGACTGATAAATATTTGTCTTTCGTTTAACTTCCATCCAAATTATGCAATTCTATTTATTTATTGACTACTGATACTCCTTTCAAAGTTCATCCCATATATATTCATTTGAGTAATTTAAATAATTATTGGCTTTCTTTTAATAAAAAAAGTAGGTAAAACTTAAAAGGAATTTTATTCATATTGTGACCCTTAATTTTCTCTTGGGGCATTTCTTGGTTATTGATTGATATTTCTTATTTCATTCACTGTGATATTTTTGTTTCATTCTAGTCATGTTACATAATATTATATGTGCGACAGTATGATCCATATGTTAATTCCTGAAAAAAAATAGATAAAACACATTTGCAGAGTTTTAATTATTTTTTTTCATACTTTTATTTAAAAATGTGTTAATTAATCATGTTTATCTTGATATAGAATGATAAAGTCACAAATTTTAATATGTATGGTCCAAGACTGAATTATAATTGAAATAAAAAATTCTGCAATTTTCAACCACAAATATATTTAACATTAAATGAAAAAATAAATTGATAATGACAATAAATATCCAACCAATTATCATACTGAAGTTTGAAATTATAATTAAGGTGGTTCTTTTCATAGAAATATGAGTTGTCTTGGAATGAATTAAGTTATGTATATTATTATCATCATCATTGGCACAACAGCCCAGTGTGGGCCAAGGCCGTCTACCTGCCTGTATATTTCAAGACGAGAGATGCTTTTCTTTTTTTTACGGGGTAGAGTTGTCAGCTCTACACCCAACAGTCATATGAGACCGGGACCTACGACTTAAAGTGGATTCTGAACCACAACAAACATCTTTGCCACCGTCGGGACTCGAACCCCGAAACCTGTGGTACAGAGCTCTAGCCACTTGGCCATTCAGGCCCTTATGTATACTATAAAACTTTTTTTTTTTTTTTTTTTTTTTTTTTTGCAGAATCTTATTATTATTGATTTGGTATTTTATTTTTATATGTGTTTTTAAGTAAATTTTATTTATGTAAACATGTATTGTATATTTTACAGTTGCTACTTTGTGGTTTAATTAATACCGATTCTACTGCAAAGCCAAGAATTCCATTGTAAGTGTTTTTTTTTAATCTTTATCCTTATAACTTGTTCTATTAATGAAACCAACATAAAAAGCTTATTTTAGAAAATGTTAAAGTTATTTCAAAGATGTGGTTCATGTCTTAATTGTAATTTGTAAAATCACAACACCATTTAAAGGAATTATATGTTTTATACTCAAATTAATAGCTCATGTTATACTGTTCCTAATTTCCTTTTTCTAAAATCTGAAGATTATAAAAACATGGAAAATTTCTTTAAAATATTCAATTTCATACAATTTATGTTTCTTTTTTTTTTATATTGGTATAAATATCTAAAAAAAATTGTTCATTTTATTTATTTTACCCTCTAAATTTTGTGGTATATTTCAGTAAATGCCTTTATATTTCCTTTTGAAATGATCCTTGTGTATGTACTTTTTATTTCTGTATTTTCAATGTTTTCAATGCATAATATGTTAATTTCTTATTGTTATAGAACAAAAATGTCCTTTTATAATGAACAAATATCGGCATTTGTTGTCTCCTGCACAGTTAAAATTAAGTGGAAATATAGTTTTACAAGGTATGTCAAATAAAACAAATAGATAAGCGCCATTTGTACCAAAGTTATAAATTATTTTTAAATTGTACTACCCAATCTACAGATTCTGAATTAAAAGTTGTAAATTTAAAAAATGTTTTGAAATGATTTCATGTTTTTTTTTATCTGCTTCTTCACTTATTTAAATATTGAATCAATCTCAATTTGTGATGATGAACCTAGAAAGCAATTATTATTTTCTACATTTTTCCTTCGAATGTTCATCACTTTTGATAAATTTGAATTTGAAATCATTGAAGTCTAATTCATTTCAATGGCATTATATTGTAATAATCGGGATTGAATAGCCGAGTGGCTAGCGCTGTGGCACTCGGTACCATAGGTTTCGGGTTCGAGCCCCAGCGGTGCCATGGATTGTTTGTAGTGGTTCAGAATCCACTTTAAGCCGTAGGTCCCAGTCTGACATGATCATAGAGCGTTGCAGAGGTATTGTTGCTCCGCGTCCATAGCTTATCTTTAAAGCTGCACGCACCTGTTGTGCTAAGTGAGTAAAGTAAACAATAAACAATTAATGAATTCAACAACAACAAAAAAAAAAAAAAATGGAGAAATAAGGGTGATTTGCGCCCTTTCTCATAGCTCCAAAATTAGCAATCGAAACTGCCATCTAGTAACAGGTGGGCAGAAAGGTTTGTAGGCTGAAAACATAGATGGCGCTACTAGTATTAAATCCATGTGATTTTTAATTAGCCCTAACCTTCAAAAGACACATGTATAAATTTGACAGCTACTGCACTATTAGTATGTGAGTTACAGCATTTTTAGTGAAGTTACAACATTTTTAGTGTTCATCACGTGTAGTCCACTCGGCTGACTGTCGATTGCACTCCGGTGTGAAAAATGATGGAGCCATGTTTCATCCATTGTCACATATCGATGCAAAAGTTCGGGTTTATTACGATTGAACAGCTCCAAACACTGCTTAGAATCATCAATTCGTTGTTGTTTTTGGTCGATTGTGAGGTCGTGCGGCACCCACTTTGAACAGAGCTTTCGCATATCCAAATATTCATTCACGATATGTCCAACACGTTCCTTTGATATCTTATTTTGTGGACTTTTTGATGTTTTCATCGGTAACAGCCTCTTTGGAGCATGCATCGTCCTCGGTGCTCCTTTCTACTCGTTTAAATTTAGCAAACAACTTCTGTACGGTTGATTTTCCGTGAAAAGTCCGAATAATGTTTATCAAGCCAAGCCTTGGCTTCAATAGTATTTTTTTCACCAAAAAAGCAATGCGTTATTAACACACGAAATTCCTTTTATCCATTTTTTCAAGCTAACAAAAGTTGCTACACTAAAAATGCTATAACTCACATATAATTAGAGAGAATATCAAAAACAATTAACAATCATTTTGTATATTTTACTTATCTTAAATCATGCTAAATGTATTCATGCGTTTAAAGGGATACTTTGATACTTCACATAAATTCTTGAATATATCAAATTCATTATTATTTTTTTCATTATTATTTTCACTGTATGAATAACATTCATTATTATTTTTTTTTTTTTGACTGCAGGGAAATTTACACAACTGATATCGAAATATAAACCAGCGAAATCTGTTAGCTACTTTACAAAGGGACCACCACTTCCGTGAGTCAGTTTTGGTCACCGGTACTATAGAAATTTGGAAGGAACACCTTTAACTGTGGCATTTGGGGAAGGCATCTTCCTTTCTTCCCACAAATTCAATGAAACTTTTACTGTCAATGAATTTATGTACAAGTATCAAAGTATCCCTTTAAACGCATGAATACATTGAGCAGGATTTAAGATGAGTAAATTATACGAAATGATTGTTGCAGATGATAATTTTTGATATTGTCTCTTTTATATTAAAATTTTATTTCCGAAAATATTTTAGTTTTTGAAATATTTCAATAACTAAATTTAACAATGAATATTTAATATTATAAATTTTTAATATTTGAAAACATTAAATATTTCAATACTTTTTTTTATCGTGCCCATTCCCAGCATAAACTCATAATCTTATGTTGTATTCACTTTCCTGCATTTACACTGAAGTGACAAAAGTCATGGGATACCTCTTAATATCGTGTCGGCCCTCCTTTCGCCCGGCGAAGTGCAGCAACTCGACGTGGCATGGGCTCAACAAGTCGTTGGAAGTCTTCTGCAGGAATATTGAGCCATGCTGTCTCGATAGACGTCCATAATTGTGAAAGCGTTGATGGTGCAGGATTTTGGGCACGAACAGATCTCTCGATATGTCCCATAAATGCTCGATGGGATTCATGTTGGGTGATCTAGGTGGCCAGATCATTCGTTGGAATTGTCCAGAATGTTCTTCAAACCAATCGCGAACAATTGTGGCCGGTGACATGGCGCATTGTCATCCATAAAAATCCCATCGTTGTTTGGGTACATGAAGTCCATGAATGGCTGCAAGTGATCTCCAAGTAGCTGAACCTAAGCATTTCCAGTCAATGTTCGGTCCAGTCGCACCAGAAGACCAAGTCCATGACATGAAAAAACAGCCCACACCATTACGGAGCCACACCAGCTTGAACAGTGCCTTGCTGACAGTTTGGGTCCATGGCTTCGTGGGGTCTGCGCCACACTCGAACCCTACCATCTGATCTTACCAACTGAAATCGTGACTCATCGGACCAGGCCACGGTTTTCCATTCATCTAGGGACCAACCGATATGCTCACGTGCCCACGAGAGTCGCTGCAAGCGATGTCGTTCTGTCAGTAAAGGCACTCGAGTCGGTCTTCTGCTGGAATAGCCCAAGAAAGCCAAAATTTCTCCGCACAGTTCTAACAGACAAGTCCCTTGTACGTCCCACATTGATTTCTGCGGTTATTTGACGCAGTGTTGCTTTGTCTGTTGTGAATTTACGACTCTTTGCAGACGTCGCCGGTCTCGGTCGTTAAGTGCAGGCGGTCGACCACTGCGCTGTCCATGGTGGGATGTTGTGCCTAAAATTTCATACTCTCGGCACACTCTTGACACAGTGGATCTGGGAATGTTGAATTCCCTAACGATTTCCGAAATGGCATGACCCATGCGTCTAGCTCCAACTAACATTCCGCGTTCAAAGTCTGTTAATTCCCGTCGTGCGGTCATCATCACGTCAAAACTTCTTCCCATGAATAACTTGAACAGAAATGAAAAGCTCTGAAAGCACTGCGCATTTATACCTGTTCTACGCGATGCAACTGCCATCTGAAAATTTGCATATTGCTATCCTATTACTTTTGTCACTTCAGTGTAAATTGAATTACCCTAGATTAGAAGCAAAGCTCGCTTTCAATTAGGGGGTTTAAAATTTTATCTTTATTAATATAAGAACTGAAAAAATCATAAATAAATAAAAAATCATAATCATTTTTTAAAAAATCATAACCGAAATCCTTAATAAAATAATCTATACATTGAAATTTTGAAAGAAAAGGATTCCTTATCACGGTGCATGCTAGTATCATTGCTGTATTATTATTAAATTCATATTAATATTAATACTGAACTGCTTTTTACAACACAGCATCTTTATGTTGTAAATTATAGTTATATTTATTAGGTTTTTCTTACAGATAAATGTATAAATTTAATATAATAAATATAGTATAATTATATTAATAAATTTATGTTTTTTAGAAAATTTGTAAATGTTCTGATTAATTCATTTTGCTATTGAGTTGCATCCTTTCTTCACTAAGAACTCAATGAAACTTTTATGGTCCAACAATTTATCGTGCCCATTCCCGGCATAAACACATAACCTTGTAGTGGATTCACTTTCCGGGCTTTAAATTGAGTTACCTTAGATTAGAAGCAATTTAAAGATTTATCTTTATTAATATAAGAACTTTTTAAAAAATCATAACCGAAAGTCTTATTAAAATAATCTATACATTGAAATTTTGAAAGAAATTGGTACCTTACCACGATGCATGCTAGTATCATTGCTGTATTATTATTAAATTCATATTAATAATAATACTAAACTACTTTTCACAATACACCATCTTTATGTGCTAAATTATTATATATTAGTTTTTTCATACTGATAAATGTATAAATCTAATATAATATATATAGCATAATTATATTAATAAATTTATGTTTTTTAAAAAACTTGAAAACGTTTGTGGAAAATATGTAAAATCCATGGAACATATCAGAAAAAATAATGACTATTGACCTAAATTTCTTCCTGATTCATCACGAAGATTTCATCATTTCCATGAAAAGAAGAAAAATAAATAAATAAAACTGATGTTAATTTTCTACTTTTTTTTTTTTTTTTAACTCTAGGGAATATGTATAAAACGAGCTATCATCGCAATGCAGTAAATTAATATTCAGCTGCTCATTTTTGTAATAATAAACTACTGCAAAAACACGTGATTATATAGCTCTGTTTTATTTAATGCAGATGTCGAAACTAAGTGAAGGTAAACAGAAGGCTCAAAGGTTGTCGAAAGAACTGTTGTATTTATTAAACCAAAAGCAAAGATCAGCGTTTTTTTTATGAAGTATTTTGTTCTGTTCTAATTCTGTTCGGTCTAAATTCTTATTTATCAAAATATGAATTTGAGAAGTAATGAAATAAATATTCTTCCAAATATTTGTTCTTTGAAATACATACACTTAGTCACAAAAGTAAGTATGCAGAGTGTATGTGATGATGTCCTATGAAAAAAAAACAGACCTACAATATTAGAGTTTTCAAATTAACGATTTATTTCGATTACAGCAAAATCGAGCTTAATAACAAAATGAAAAGTAATTAAAAAATACAAATATTTAATTAACAAGACGAGCTTAACTTAAAATAGGATGTAGTTTACATCATAAAAGTAAGTATGCAAACAAAAACAAAGACATTAATATTGTAAATTTTACAATTTTTAAAAAAATTAGTAATTTGTTGGATAGCCTTTGGCCTTTATAGCAGCTCTCAATCTAGATGGCACTGATTTTACTAAATTTTGAGTGACAGAAGATGGTATTTTCTGCCACTCCTCCAAAAGGGCTTTTTTTAGATCATTTTTAGTTTTGATCTCTTGCTTTCTAATTTGGCGGTCGAAATAATCCCACAAGTGTTCAATGGGATTAAGATGTGACTGCGGTGGGGTTTTTATCTGTTTTTGCACTTGATATAGCATCCATTCCCGAACAACCCGAGCAGTATCATTATCTTGTTGGAAAGTGAAGGATCCATCGAGTCCCAATTTAGAGGCACTTTGGCTTAGATTATTCTTTAAAATATTCAATAGCTATATTGATTCATTATTCCGTCAATTATAACTAAATTTCCTACTCCAGTTGCTGCCATGCAACTCCAAACCATACTCGAACCACCACCGTGTTTTACAGTTCCTCTCATGTTCTTTGGTTCTAGAGCTGCATTTGCTTTCCTCCAAACGTTTTGGTGTCCATCTGAGCTATGGATGTTGAATTTACTTTCATCCGAAAAAATCACGGAATTCCAAAAATTTGTGTCCTGCTATACATTTTCTTTTGCAAAATCCATTCTCTTTTTTGATTCACTTTGCTAACAAAGTGACTTTTTTTTTTTGTCCTAAAAGTCAAACATATTTTACAAGTTCTAATATTTTTCACTTACAAAATGCAATTTTAATTCATAAAAATTTTAAAACTTTATTTCAATAAATATTTATATCTTTTATTAGGTACATATTAGTTGATTCCTGTGTATCAACCTTCAGTAACGTCTCCAAACATTAACCCTAGGCTCAGAAATTCTGTTCTGAGGCCTTTAAATACGAAACAAACGAATTTTGCATAAGGCATAACAAATAATTTTAAATGCTGTTTTATATAAAATTTTGTGTTCTATATTAAAAGTGGTAGATACAAACGAATGTTATATTTATTGTGCGTTCGTTAGGAATCTTTTCATATTCTACACTTCGTTTGTCATACTCGGCAATCATTACCTCTACGATTAAACTATTTTTTTCATTAGCTGAATTCTTTCATTTACTTCCGTGTGTCATTTTCCACTCGCTGTAATTATTCATTCATTCACATTCATTCATTTATTTATTTTTATTATTCATTTATATTATTATTTATTCATTAGTTCATTTTTTTCTTTTTATTGCATTTTGTTATAGGAATTATCATCAGTGCTTATTTCTTTAATTTGTTTGTTACTTTTGTTTATGGGATTATTTTATTTTATTTTTTACTTTATTCTCTTTGTATTTCTTACTCTTTGTGTACCATTCGCCAAGTGGAGGTGTGGTCACTGCGCTACCAAGGCACTCCATCAAGTCATAGAAAAAAAAATGTTATCATTTTTTATTTCTCTTTTATAATTTTTAGTTTTCTATTTTATTATCAATATTTCTTTCTTGGGTGCGCAGAAGATCTACCTCCCCGTGGTGCACCTGGTAACACTTTTTAGTGGCTAAAAGATCTGCAACTTGGCATTATTGTTAGATTAATAAACTCTTTCAGTATGTTTTGTTGTATTATTTTGTTGTTGTTGTATGTTTTTTTTTTCGTTGTTCTTTTTTGCTGTAACTGTTCATAATCGGCCATTGTAAATAAAAAAAAATATTTCTTTCTTTTATTTTTTATTACTTTTATTTATTTATTTTTTTTACTTTTATATTTAAATGTATATATATATATATATATAATACAGATAAAAAAATTTGTTTATTGTTTCTTTTACTTTTGGGGCAAATTTCCTTTTGTCTACTTTGCTGCTGTTCCATGTACTGTATTTATCTCCTCATCTGATGAGCGGTCTGGTGGCCCAGTGGCTAGAGCCCTGGCATTTGATACTTCAGATTCAAATCCCGCAGGTGGCATGGATGTTTGTTGAATGATTCTGTATGTCCCCGTCTGTTTAGCCCTTTGTGAACAAATGACCGTAGAGCGAGACACCAAACCTCATCTGGTGGTTTCTCCAAGATAGGACTACCGTGTAGCCAAGGTGCTTCGTTAAAAGACAAGTCGTTGTCGCCTCTTTTTACATGTGTATCTAGAGGGGGAGGTCACTAAAGGAGCAGGTTATGCTTGAAAGGTTCAAAGGACAAAGGATGTGTGAGTTAATGGAGTACCACAGGCCGAAGGCCCGTACCTCCAGTTCTTAAGTTTAAAATTATATTAAATATTTAGAATTTACAGAAAATAAATTTACTATTAAAGTTAAATAAAATGTGAGAGACATCTCTGAAAACAAAATGGAATAAATAGGAAGTTTAAAAATTTGAATAAAATAGGAAGTTTAAAAAATTTGAATAAAATAGGAAGTTTAAATGTAATAATACTCTGTTCAATTGTATTCTTTTGCCTGTGCTAGAGGGAAAGGGAAAAGGAAAGAGAGAGCAGTGCACCCTATGTCGTTGGCGATCAGACTTAGGTCCAGCGTTTTTTAACTGGGCGGAGCTAATTGTGCGGTCGTCCTGATTGGTCAGGCGGGATGGGAGGAGATTTTACGGAACGTAAACAAAGAAATTTCAAAACGTAAACATTGACGTTTGAGGTCGGAGGATATCAATTTGGAAAGGGTTAACCTGGGTCGAAGTGGATTCTTTTTGGGTGAGGGACATTAATGAAATCTTGGTGGAAAATGGCTCGTGGCCTTTTCCTGCTATTGATTGCTGAAGGGTTATAATTTGGAAGATTATTAAGAAGGCTATTGTTTGTGGGGATTTTAAGAGGAATTTTTCAGATGCGGATTTGGCGAAATTTAAAATCGGGTCTATTTTTAATTCTTTGTGTAAGAATTTGCTGCTGAAGTGGAGTGGTGCGTCCGTATAATGATAGAGAATTTTATTTTGAAAAACCTGCAGTTTCCTTAGTCTGGTCATGGCGGTAGAGATCCATATTGGGGCCGCGTATAGAAGGGATGGTCTTAGTACCATTTTATAAATATTGAGTTTGTTTCTGACCGAAAGTTAGCTTTTCCTATTGGTGAGTGGTCTGAGAGCTTGATTCAGTGCGTAGCATTTGTTTATTTTTTTCCGTAATGTGCGTGGTAAAGGTTAAACGTCTGTCAAGTGTGACCTGAGGTACTGTTACTCTGTGACAAACGGTACAGGATTATCGAAATGGTGATGTGTTCTAGGGTTTGAAGTCTTTTTCTTCGGTGGAAGATTAAAACGGCGCATTTGGCGGGGTTTACTTTAATTTTCCATATGTCGAGCCAGTGCTGTAGAATAGAAATAAAATTTTGTAGAGTGTTTAAAATTGTGTTTTCGCATTTGTGTTGTGTAATTATAGCGGTGTCGTCTGCGTACATCGCGGTGTGGATATTTTGCGCGCGGGAAATCATTAACATAGATATTAAAAAGAATAGGTGAGAGGAGTGATCCTTGCGGTAGACCACTTTGTATGTGTCGCGGTGTGGAGGTGTGATTATTAATTTTAACTTTAAACATTCTGTTATTTAGGAAAGATTTTATGAGTTTCAAGAGGTGAACTGGTAAGTTTAAATTTTTAAATTTAGTGTATAGTTCTTCGTGCCAAATTTTATCGAAAGCTTTCGCTATATCGAGAAAAGAGCGCCTGTCGGGTGATTAAGATTAAAAACCGTGATGTATTATTTCGGTTACGCGGTAGAGTTGATGAGTTGTACTTAAAGATTTACGGAAAATGAATTGTTCTGGGATTATGATTTTATTTTCGTTACAAAAGTTATTTAAGTGTTTTAAAATTATATGTTCATAAATTTACTGAGATTGCTGAGAAGTGAAATCGGGCGATAGTTATGCGCATGCGCGGGGTCGGAATGTGTTTTGTGTAGCGGTGTGATGACGGCAATTTTCTATGTGTTCGGAAAGTACGAAAAGTTAAAAATCGCTTCTAGAATGACTGAAAGCCACCAGATGAATTTTGGAGGGAGATAAATTAGCATATTGTTGCTGATTTTATCATGTCCTGCGGCCTTTTTTAGGGTTTAGTGTTTTAATAAATTCAACTATGTCATTCGCGGATATGTAGTGATATTGTTTGGTGTTGAGCGGGTTATTAAAATATTGATTGTTTTGTGAGATGACATAGTTGTCGGAGATGTCGTCGCTCATGTTATTTAACTCGAACTGCTTTTCCCAGCAATCTGCAATGCTTTCAGCTTTATCAGCTGGTGAGATTGCCATGTTGCCGGAAGCAGTGTTGAGTGGTGGAATGTTTTCTGAGCTATTTCTCAGTGCTTTTACTTTTCTCCAGAGCGCGGTGGAGTTGTTTGAAAAAGAATTAGTGGTGTTTTCCCAGTTTTTATTATTTAAAGAATTTAACAGTTTTTAATGTTTGCGTGATGGGATTTGAATTGTCGTTTAATCGCGGGGTCTTTAGTACGTTGCCAAAGTCTGCGGAAGTAATTTCTCTTTTTAATTTCAATTTTAATATTGTGTGGAAGTTTATTAATGAGAGGGAAGTTTTTAGGTTTTAAAGATTTGTCAAAGCGTTGTATAGCGTGTTTGTAAAAAGTTATCAATGGCTTTATCGGTCGCGTTAGTGTTAATTAAGTTTATGACATTTAAATTAGAGTGTTGTAGGATGTGATTATAATTATGCCAGTCTGTGGTTACTAGGTGTGGATTTTTGTGCGGTGTTTCGCTTAGTGAGATGTCAAAAAGTACTGGGAAGTGGTCAGGAATTTAATTCGTGTTTGACTGTCGCGGCAGTTGGAAACGGAATATTTTTGTAAAGTGCGAAGTCAATGATTGTGTTGTTCGCAGGATTTTAGAATTAAGGTGTGTGTATTCTGTCGGCACGATGATTTTAGTGTTGGGTTTACTATTTATGTACTTTTATAAGCTAATGCTTCTGGTATGGTTTGAAGTGTTATTCCAAGAGGTGTATCTCGCGTTGAAATCACCTTCGACGATGACGTGCGGCTGTATGTGTAGTAAATTGTTAAGATCATTAATCGGGAAAATAGCTGAGTTTTTGCAATAGATAGAGGCGAACGCGATTTTAGTGTTGTCGGTGACCTGAAGATTTATGATGGTGGCTTCGATTCCAGTCATTTGCGGAGTCGGGAGTTGGTGGTGATTAAGCGAGTTTTTGACGTAGATACAAGTACCTCGGAGGATCGGAAATTAGTGTAGTTTATTCGGTCAGTTTTATAAAGCGTGAAGTTCGGAATTTTGGCTCACGTCCTGGTTGGAGGCAAGTTTCCTGTATTAAAAATATATCAATATCGTGGTCGGAAACAAACTCGATGACTTCGTTTATGTGTTTAAGTAGTCCGTTTGAGTTCCTCGAACCAAACCGCAGAGAATGCAGGTTAATAACGCGTGGGGAGAAGAGTTTAAAGGCCGTATCACCTGGAATATTCTTGGAGTATTTTGGCTCCTTTGAGATGAGGGTTGTTTAGAGTCTCTAGCTCCGAATTAAGTCGATGACGACCTCAAAAATGCCGTCGGCGTTAAGACTGTTGTTCCTTGCGAGGCGTAGCCTTGGAAAGGTTCATTTCGAGTAGAGGTTATTAGGAGAAAGTTTTGTTTTTATTTCAAACTTTGCTCCAGTTTGTGGATGAAAATATTTATTTGATCGGTTTTTTTTTTTTACAGTTTTGTAATTATTATATGCTTCATTATAACTAATCATATCTTTTACAATTATTGTCTGTTAAACTTCATTCAAATATTTGTCATTTTAAGGTAAGTTGTGTTTTTTGATTCTTACTTTGGTGTCCCTTAATCCTCGCTATTTTTTAAAATACTCTTTCTGTGAAATGCTTCAGCTCAAATGGTGCATATTAAAAAACGGAAAAGAATTTCGTTGCCATCAACCAATGAAATTTCATACTCCTTCTTTTCTCTCTCACCCTCAATATAAATAAACATATATTATATACATATCTATATATATATATATATACGTACAAACACAACACAAACAAAATCCAAGAGAGAACTAATTAGGGATTATGAGGAATAATTAGAAATATAATTATTTTGTGCGATGATAGTAACTATCTATATTCGCTACACTCAAATTATATATATATATATATATAAAAACCACTATAGCATTCACAAAAAAACCTGAAGCACATATAAATCAAAAGGTGGAAAAACAGAACAGCATAATATAAAATAACATGATTATTTGTACGAAATAAACAATAACAGGATGCTAAACATCTTGTCCAAGAAATACGTAAAATGCCAAAGAAGTGAGTAAACCGAGAAAAAATTAACTATAACATCCTGATTATAGTTTTATCAAGCTATGAGTACCGGTTTATAGGCTTTTCTTTGGAATGGAAAGCATAAAATGTATGATTAAATCACTATTTTAAAGAATCTAAATACTAGAACTCAGATGGAGCTGCTGTTGTTAATAGGGGCGCTGATACTCGGCTGGTCTGGTTTGGATTGCAAATGTAAAACTGTACGAAAATATGATATTTGAAAATTTTTATACAATGATTTTTTTTTTTTAATTTTTAAAATATTATCGAAATTTATTTTTAATTGCGAATTAATCAAATACATATGTGAACACTTAAATATTTTTTTATTATTATTTTTGAGGAATGTTTTCTCACAAATAGATTAGTTTCCGTATTAAATAATCTATGCTATATAAAAATGTATGAGAATATTTCAAGTATCATCTTTTTATTACTTGACATTGTAATGATCTCTTTTTTTTTTTATATATATAATGATTGTTTCAGAATTTAAATGATACATCTCATTTCAATGTTTAAATATTTGAAGTGAAAAAATATTCATTTGTTCACATCAGAACAAACAATTGAATAGATTTGTTATTACGAATTTTTTTTTTTTTTATTTCAGTGTCTTTATTCCGATATTAAATTTCTATAAACAACAACTTTTATTACACAAAAATTAAAATTAAGCAATATTCAATGAAATGCCGTTGTCATGTGTAATGAAATATAAATTTTCTGTACATAATAATATCACCTGGTAGACTACCCAATTAACATATTCCAATTGAAATTTACTTTCTCACTAGAATAATTGAAATGATACTCAAAAAACATTAGGAATGGAGTACAGACAACATGTTACAATTAACAACTTATACTCCTGTGTATCAACCTTCAGTAACGTCTCCAAACATTAAACCTAGGCTCAGAAATTCTGTTCTGAGGCCTTTAAACACGAAACGAACGAATTTTCAGTTAACGAACTTTTGTTTATGGAATGATTTTAGTTTATTTTTTATTTTATTCTTTTTGTATTTTTTACTCTTCTTTTCTAACTTTGACTCTCTGTCTTAATTGTAATGTTTTTGTTCTCTGATGTTAGAACTTTTATTCCTTCTCTGATTTATTTAATTTTTCTAACAATTGGCAAAGGTCTCGACCACAAGTTACTGCTCACTATTCGCCAAGTGGAGGTGTGGTCGCTGCAAAGAATTACATAAAATGACAAAGAAATTAGGAAACCGACAGGAAATTAACTGTAACATCCTGAATACAGCTTTATCAAGGAATGAATATCGGACTAAATGATTAAATACTTTTACTTTTTTTGGCACAGTAGAATGTTCTAACATTACTAAATTATGGATGAAAATAGCTTTTGATCACGACTTTTAAAAAATATTAATTTTATAAACATATAAACCAGCATGTTGTTGCTAATTATAAACGTACCTACCAACAAAAAACATCCGCGCACCTCTCTAAACATACTAAATAAATAAATATGTTGTTTAGCTCTCTCTATATGTTGATTTTATTCCCCTATTTTATCTTTTATTTTTATTTTCTTTCTTACTGAACAAGCCATTTCTCTTATCATTTACCTCCAAAGGAACCATCAAGTTAGAGGTATATGGAGGCTAACGCTGCCAAAATGCCTCAATAATGTCAAACTGTCTGTCTGTGTGCTAATTATAATACTAAATTTGGAATCTCAACAAAATAGGACCATTAGACAAATAACGAATGCCAACTGGTTCATGAGAAACGTTGATATTCAAAGAGCTATCTCCCTGCTACTTCTAAATAAATTAATAGTTTAAAAAAACTAAAAAACACGCTTTTAGAGCTAATCAAACAAAAAGTAAAAAATTGTTAACATAAGAATAAAATGACTGACGAGAAAATGAATGTCACTGTTCTAAAAGCGTGGGGTGCTCGATATCAATCGTTATAATTTTTCACTAGTTTCATTCCGAAATGCAAAGGTAGTTTAAAAACGTCATACAAAGCACCCCACGCTTTTGGAACAGTGACATTCATTTTCTCGTCAGTAATTTTATTCTTATGTTAACAATTGTTTTTTACTTTTTAGTTTGTTTAACTCTAAAAGCGTATTTTTTTTAATTTTTTTAAACTATAATTTAGGAAAACATCTCCTGCTTGAGAACAATTAAAGCAGGAGATCGAAAAAGCTAAAGCTATCGGTACAATTAAGAGTCCGTTGTCGATGCCCAAAAATAAAAGGTTAAAGTTAAAATGAGAATTTTAAGATAAAAGTAAAATAAAACAAAAGGAATTAAGATTAAACAAAATAATTATACAAAATAGGTAGGGTTTGATCAGTTGACTGACTCGCCAGTAGATGGCGCAATCAGTCCCAAAATCGAGCCCAAAGAGTCAGTTTTATACATAAAAACAAACATACATGTGAAACTAATAAAAAGCGAGTCCCGGCGGTGCCATGGATGTTTGTAGTGGTTCGGAATCCACTTTAAACCGTAGGTCCCGATCTAACACAATCGTAGAGCGTTGGGGAGAATGACATATTAAAAATAAGGAAAAACCAACGGTTCATATATATAGTGATTAGGGGATTATAGTTCTTGTTGCTTCACATCCCCGTATACCACTTCATTCATCACCTAATAAAAGCGTATTAAAAAAAGTACTGGAAAAACTTTCAGAAATATTCTTCAATAATATTGACAACCACCAACATCTGGCCATTCAAAAGATCGAACGAATATTTAAAATAGGAATTTTTTGATAACCTCTAAATTAAGTTACTTTATTATAAGAAAATGGTATTAAAAATCACGATTTAAATGTATATTATTTTAGTATATCAAAAAATGTTATTCATCATTCCGAGTACTTAATATTCTTTTCAATGTAACCTTTATTTTATGTTTATTTATAATGTTTACAAGAAATTGTTTATATTATTATTGAAATACAATCTCATAAATCCTTAAACGTCTTTTATCCAATTTTTTTTATAGGTGTTGTTATAAACTTATTTATTTTTTTAAGTGTAAGTAAACACGCATAAGCAAAATTTAAAAAATAATAATAATTAGATTATTTATTTGAACATTGTTATTAATTTAGGGGCAGAGGAAACCCATTAATACGAAAAAAAATTTCTGTGTCGTGAATAAAACTAAATTATTATTCCAACAATAAAATAAAATGAATTAGCATGTTCATGAGTAGTTAGAAAATAAAACGTTTGTATTCATCAATTTACCATTGCAAAAATATCAATGTAGATGTATTGATTATAAAGTTGCAGCATCTAAAATTTGCAGGTATGATGTTGGAACATGTTTCCTTTTAAAATCATATTCTACATTTGATAACATCGAATTTTAGAGACCACAATTCCTTTTTTAACTTGAATAATAGATGTATGATATGCTGCTTTGTAATAAATTATCCAGTTGTGGCTTCCTAATGTTAATTACAAACATGTTTTTGGAAATTAGGTACTTACGTATTAACGGTGCCTTGGCGACAGTTGCACCAATAAAGAGCATACGCGCTAACCGCAGCTACAGATTTGGCGCCAATCTACACTTAAAATTTTTGTTCCAAATAATAAAATATATATGAAACACTTCATTTAAAAATCAAAACGCTTTCAAAATATTTTTATTCCAAATAATAAAGATTGGCGACACTTAAAAACCGCCAAGTCTGTCGCCAAGGTACCGTTAATACGTAAGTACCGGAAATTATTTTATTTGTAACTGTTTAGTGTGTGTTAATTATACATACTAAATTTTGTAGCGACACCTATTGATGGAAAATGGAATACACATTGAACGACTTCTACTTTCACTGTTAAAAAAGGGAATTTCCCCGCTAAAATAAAAACAGAACGTAGCTGGTATTACGTAGTTGGCTTTAGAAGAAATGGAATAAAGATGTAAATGTGAAAATTGATTATCGTCTTTTATTTTGCCGTCTGGATTTTAATAACACTACGCAACCTTTACTAAGCCGCCACATACTTGGTGACCCGTGAATTGTTTGCAAACTGTGATTTATTTACAAAATGACTGAAACAAATGGATCGGCGAAAAAAGATGAAGTAGCGTGGGTAAGTGTCAAAATACCTCCTTTTTTGGGCAGAAAAACCAGAAATATGGTTCTTTCAAGTTGAAGCACAATTTTCAATTTGTGGAATAACAGCCGAGGATACAAAATTCAACTACTTAGTTTCGCAATTAGAACCGAAATTTGTTGAAAGTTTGTGGGACATTATAAGTGATGATAATCGAACAAAATATACCGCTGCTAAAGAACGTTTGCTGAATACTTTTAAAGAAAGCGAAAATAAGCGTCTTCAGAGACTACTTACAGGACTTGATTTGGGAGATCTTAAACCCAGTCACCTTTTACAAAAAATGAGAAACCTGGCTACTGATAGAATTACTGACAAAGTGCTAACAACGTTATTTCTACAAAATGCCTGATTCCGTGCGGAATATTTTACTAGTTAGTGATGAAGGAATTGAGAAACTCTCATTAATGGCAGATCGTATTCTTGAAATGCAACCAAAACAAGAACTTTACTGCGTAAACAACAATGTTTCATCAGGATCAGATGCCATAACTGAGTTACAACAACAAATTGCATCTTTGGATAATAAACTTGAAAAACTGAGTGTCACAAGGAACTCTCGTTCCCAATCAAGACATAGAGGTCGATACTCTTCTTCTCATCGAAGTAAGTATCGCAATCGCTATTATAATCCTTCTGGCAAATACTGTTATTACCATTTTCGTTTTCGAGAAAAATGTTTTCCTGATAAATGCCAAGCTCCATGTGCATGGAAAAATAATCCTTCGGAAAACCAGAATCAGCAACAGAATTAACGGCAGACTCTGCTGCTGAAAATACAACACATTGCCGTCAATTCCGTCTATTTGTCAACGACAAAAACGGGTTTACGCTTTTTGGTTGACAGTGGAGCGGACGTAAGTCTTGTTCCTTATACTTCTAAACACAAATTTATTAGTGACTATAAATTATATGCTGCAAACAATACTGCAATCGATACTTTGGTACAGAAATTTTAAATCTTGATCTAGGTTTGCGCCGAGAATTTCAATTCCCGTTTATTGTGGCTAAAATTAGTAAACCTATACTAGGTGCAGATTTTTTAAATAAGTTCAATTTATTAATTGATATCAAGCATAAAAGATTAATTGATGGTGTAACTAACCTTGCAGTTTATGGTGACATTGCACCCATCTCTATTAATGAAAGTGTAAATACAACGAGCAGCTTATGTAAATATTCTGATTTATTTTCTATGTATCCCAATATAACAAAACCACATTTTCTTAATTCAAACGTTAAACATAATGTAAAACATCATATTGTAACTAAAGGACAACCTATAAATTGTAAAGCAAGACAATTAGATCCAAAACGGTTGGAAATAGCTAAAGGAGAATTTAAATATATGCTAGATAATAACATCATTAGTCCATCTAGCTCAGAATGGGCAAGTCCATTACATATAGTAACAAAGAAAGATGGTTCTTTTCGTCCGTGTGGTGATTATAGAAGATTGAATGATTTAACTATACCTGATCGATATAACATACCTCGAATCCAGGATTTTCAACATATTTTAACTAATAAAACTATATTTTCTAAAATTGACATTACTAAAGCATATTATCACATTCCTGTGAGCAGATGAAGATAAGACAAAAACTGCCATCATCACACCTTTTGGACTTTATCAATTCAATGTGATGAGTTTTGGTCTCAAAAATGCCCCTGCAACATTTCAAAGGTTTATAAATGAAGTTCTTTATGGTCTAGACTTTGTGTTTCCATACTTAGATGATGTGTTGATCGCCTCTTCTCTGCGAGGAAGAACATCGTTCACATATTAAAATAGTTTTCCAGCTTTTAGATAACTGTGGTTATGGATTAATGTTAGCAAATCAGTTTTGGGAGTACCTGTAATAGATTTTTTAGGCTATCAAATATCTGCGGAAGGCTCACAACCTCAACCTCAAAAATCAAAGCAATCATAGAATATCCATTGCCAGAAACTATGCACGAATTACGTTCCTTCTTAGGAATGATAAATTTTTATCGTAATTATATAAATAATGCCGCAAAAAACTCAAGCCCCTCTACATGAACTTTGAAAGGATCTACAAAAAAGATCGACGCCAAATACCATGGACCGATGAAACTAGACAAAGTTTTGAAAAATGCAAACAAGATGTTGCTCAAATAGCGTTAATGGAATATCCCTAATTCGATTACCCTCTGGCACTTCTCACAGATGCATCTGATTGGGCTATTGGATCAGTTATTCAACAAAAAAGAACCAAATGGATGGAAGCCAATTGCATTTTTTTCTAAAAACTTAATGATGCTCAGAAAAATTACAGCGTTTACGACCGTGAACTTTTGGGTATATATTTATCCATTAAACATTTTAAGCATTTACTTGA